>PVIU01004163.1:0-131507 GCA_004026605.1 Ondatra zibethicus
TCCCTATGCTGGAGAGGATGTGGAGTAAGGGGAACTCTCATCCATTGCTGGTGGGAATGCAAACTTGTGCAACCACTTTGGAAATCAGTATGGCGGTTTCTCAGGAAATTGGGAATCAACCTACCTCAGGATCCAGCAATACCACTCTTGGGAATATACCCAAGAGAAGTCCAATCATACTACAAAAGCATTTGCGCAAATATTAATTCTTTTAAGAAAGATTTTTAAGGAGATACAATGGTACTGTTCTATTAATCTCCGCCACCATTTTCATCTTAGTTATTTAACAACTGAAGGTATTCAATACCTGTGGTTATTTTGCTGAACATTGTTTGGTTAGTTACTTCACGGTCAGATAAATTGTTTTGTGGTCAGTTAAATTGCTTAATAAATTATCACAAATATCTCCAAGGTTTAAAAAAAATCAGTGGCCTTCACAATTGAAGTTTACCTGTATTAAAAACCTTTGTTCATATGTTCTTTTACAAAAAATGGGAGGGGGGGGTACACTAAGTACCAAACAATGTACTATGAGAATGTGCCCTGCTACTCTAGTGATGCAACCTACTGAGAGAGACAAGGAAGCAAGCATTAGTAAGATGGTAAACACAATGAGCTTGGGATGCTAAAGGGAATCAGAAGAGCTAATAGCTATGCTAACATCAGGGACTAGCATCAGAAAGGACACAAGAAATATAAAGATATATTCCAGCAAAGGTTAGATATGAACATTCTAGTGTCTAGAATTATCAATAAAAACTGAATGAATGAATGAATGAACAATAAATAGATAACTACAAGGATCAAACATCTTTAGAAGCCTAAAAGAAAATATACAAACCAAGATGGCATAAAGGAGGGCTCAAAAAAAAAAAAGCAATGTAAAGTTTGCTGAAAGATATTTTAAAAACCTTACAGCAACTACTGTTGTATTACATAATTTATGCTTCCCTTCTCTCATTATATCATAATTTCTGGAGGAGAGTTCATGAGCATGTCATAAATCCATCTTCTAGAATACAACAGAATCTTCTACAAAAATAAGGTTCATGGTAAAGTGTTTGAGTTTTAAGTTGGTAGTTATAGTTTACATTTTTGTTCCCCACCTGGTAGAGGGGTAATTCAGAGTTCATTTCCTCTGTTTCTTCACTAAGAAAGACTGTCAGTCAACACCCTCTTTGGTTTGTTGGAAAACACAAATAAGGTATTTTTTAAATTTTTATTAGTTCTTTGAGAATTTTGTACATTTCAATCATAGTTACCCTCCCTTCCCTAAGTCTTTCCAAATCTAACCCCCTTCTATTCCCACCCAAATTAGCATGTTCTAATTAGCATGTTCAAAATTAGCATGAATGTGTGGTTTTCTACTAGAGCTTTGTCGACATTATCTCTTAGAGAACATGGACCCTTCCTTCCTCAGCAGCTAACAACTGCCAAAAGGTCCTTGGCTGGGGTGGAACCTCATGGCCAACTCCGTTCTCTATGCTGGAAATGGGTCTGGTTTGGGCTTCTCTGGGTCATGTGCAAGCTGACATCACTATGGTGAGTACCTCCTTATAGTCATCCAATGCCTCTAGCTCTTACACTCCCCACCCCTTTTCACTGATCCCCGAGTCTTTGGAAGACAGGGTACAGAATACATGATTCTTGGGGGCTGACTCTTGCACAGTCTCAGTCTCTATACTTGGGACCATTATGGTCTCTGTTCTTGGGACTGTCATCTATGGCAAACAGAAGCTTACTTAACAAACCACTCCTTTCTCTCTACTGTTTATGTAAACAAGTTACACCCATAGCTTACTTTCAAAGAATTAAAAAGTAGTGATTGACTAGAGGTACTCTTAAGCAGTTCACAGAAGGATCTGAATAGATGCTCAGTGCAGAACCAGAGGCTACCAGTCTGGGGAATGCCATGGAGGGAGGAATTGATCTCCTTTCTTGATTCTCCTGGTGCTCAGTTTCTACAAGGGGGGCAGGGCGAGCTTCACTGGATGATCACCTTCCTAGGATTAAACTCCTATGAGTGCACACAAATTCAATCATTAAAATAAATCCTCGCAAATCCCTCCAGGTGTGGAAATAAGGGTCTACATCTCTCCTGCATGCTTCCACTAAGTATTCAGAACCAATTTCTTTGTAAAGACATATTTTCAGACCAACAGATGACAGTTAATAGAGTCCCACAAGCTGAAACAGCTTAATCTCATCTCCTTTACTGTGAAACTAGTCCTGTGTGAATAGTTCTTATTTCACAATTTTGTACATCAAATTTATTAACATTACCTATGAAATGTTTAAGAACAAAACCCCAATACTGAAGTGTTCAGGATGGAAGGTTGAGACTTCACATACCTCAGCTAACAGAACAACCCGGAGGACAGGTGTCTCCTAAGGCCATTTCTGTAGTAAGGTGGGCAGGGACCTAAGAACTCGTATGAGACTGCTAGGCAGGTAGCAGAGTATGCAAGGGCCGGACTCCCAAGTACAATGCATTCTAGAAGCATCCTTTTATGCATGACATTCAGGGAAGGTATTCTCTTAAAGCTTTAACACCAGTGCAAACACACTCCCCATGACACATAAATAAGACTAGTCACTGCAGTCCTTTCACCAATGACCGATTTACAAATGACAGATCTTAGTGCCATTCTATAGTACAGGTAGAGCTGTCTTCATACCTGTGTGTATAACTGGGTGTGGGAAGGTTGAGAATAGTTACACAATCTGAGCTATTTCCCAACCAGTCTTTCCTTCTCAAACAAGAACAGCACTTAATGCTTGGCTCCCTAAGTACACCTCTTTAGGGAATTATGCCTTAATAGGAAGGTGAGTAGGGTGTTCTATTAATTGCTTGATGGCAGGTTCAGCATGACAAGTGTATGAATTATCATAATATCTGTTACATTTGACACATTATTTTTCAATATTTCAAATGACTGTGGAAAACATGAGAAAAAGAGACGAGTTTTCACAAAAAATATTCTAAGAAAAAGTAAAATTTCTTTTGCAGGAGACATAACTGAATTGGCCTCAAAGGCCTTGATTCCTGGCATTTCTTCCTCATCAAGTCCTATGGTTTTAAACTTGAAGTGATTTCTTCAATACAGTCCCCATAAAGACCATACACAACAAGCAGGATGAGTGCTGTAAACTCACCTGTTGTGTGGATTACGTGCCTACTGACGCGATTATCTCCTCTCTTTCTAAAGGAACTTAGCTGGTTATTATTACTTCTAAAACTCAACTTAAATTTTAGCGGAAATTTCCCCATGCGATCATGACTTTTCTCAAAATATTCCAAAGTAATTTTTGATTCACTCCAAAACTTCATTTGATACACACATTCAGTCATTTCTCCAAATGCAAACATTTGAAACTTTGAAAAGTGTTTTCACAAGAACTTCACATCAACCCAGCAAGAGGTGGGGTAGGGCAGGGTGGCGGCAAGCTGTTTCTATCTTCTGTGCCTGCTTTGTACTTCAGGGGCCTGCAGCTGCATTCCTATAGGTGGGAAGAAAACTCAAACCACACAGCCTCCCACACAATGTCTCTATGCCACTAAGTCGCGTCTCTGAGTGCTCTACAACCAGCCTTACACCTAACTTGACTTGGGAATTCTTGCTGTTTAGAGTATTCTCTAACATCCATTTTTCTTGTCTTTCTACCCAACCCTGTTCTCCCAAAAGCTTGAAGACATGACTCTTAAGTGTGGAAGCTTTCAGCCTCTAAGAAGACTGAAAGACATCATGGATAGCTTTGGAATCTTCCATACTCAATGTTCAAGTGATAATGCAAAATATCACACAGGCTGGAAAAACCTACCAGCATAAAAGGGCACCAAAACCACTAAAAAGGAAAGTATGAGGAGTCATTCTATTTACCTCCGAAGCAGTAAAAATTCTTCAAGGGGTGAATAAAATATGTCTTTAAAGAATATAGTCAAGGTCTTATGACACCAAGGTATACACAAGTATTTACAAAAATGTCTGCTCACTGATACTACTGAAGCAGCAAAAAAGGTGTAAGTCCATTTTGTTTGACAGTCTCCATTTCTTGGTAATACTGCTTGTGATATTGTAAGTGGTATGGTATCCCCATTAGGGCTGTTATTTTGAAATAGTGTTCTACTTAGTAATTTCTATTAGTATACACACACACACACACACACACACACACACACACACCACATTTTAGAAATAGTTTTTCATGAAATTTGGGATTTAATCCTTGTTGCATTTGCTTCTCTAGCCTAAAAAGCTAAAGGACACATCTCCATTTTTAACTGATACTGGCTTAGAACTTTAAAAATGACAGCAAGACCACACTTCCAAACATATTTACCACAACCACAAAGGTCAGATGGGAATGAAAAGCAAGGCACAGCACAATCTATCCAAAATAAACTTCTCTTAAACATGAATTTCCAAACTGCAGCTGGACGGGTATGAAATGGAAACAGAATTTACTGAATAGCATCTTCTGTAGCTGTACGTTTTGCCTACATGTGGATTATGTAGTAAAAGAGATCAAATTAGAAGAGATCTAAAAAAAAGAGATCTAACAAACGTTAGAAGAGGGAATAATTTTCTATTACTCATTTATCAATCATTGTATAAAACTGAAGAGAACTATTGGTGAGAGGCTGCTCCAAATGTCACCTAAAAATCCTGGTGAGTTTCAGCTGCTGTGGGCTGGCTCAGGACAACACCACCTTCATAGTGCACAGGCAGGATCCTATTACGCACACGGAGCCACAGGAAGCATGAAAAGACTGGAGAACCAGAACCAGCTATGCTGACAATGAGGGAAGGGCAAGCTTCACTGGGTATTCTTATGTGGAGACCACAAACTGAAACCACTTTGATCTCACTTTCCAGGATGACTCAACCAGATTTTGTCATATTTAATTCCAAACTCAGCAGTGCTGTCTGATGCAGGGGAAGCTGCTGAAGAGTCAAAGAATGGGTCATTAGTCTTCAGAACACTCCTGTGTACTCCAAGCCTCCAGCTCACTCAATGGCCTCTCCTTCCTCCAGTCTGGGCAGGTCAGGCCTCACATTTGCCCATCTGAAGCTACTAGTGTCCTAATGTCCCACTGCGCAGCAGTGGACAAGAGTTCTGAATTTATGTACATGCCAATTAGCAGTCACTGAGGATGCAAAGGGAATTAGGTCCTGAGGATACAGGAAGAAATGGAAGTTCTGTCCTCAAACACAGTCACTGAATTGAGAGGAGACACATGGGCATCACCTATAATAACCTGAAAGAACTTTTTACCTTGAGCACACAAGCAAGGAATAAAGAGATGAGAGAAAGTGGACCCTGCCTATGGAGGAGGCAGGAAGGCATCAGAGAAGGTGCCTTGGCTCAGATTCATTTGTCCACAGTGGGGAACAGACAGCTGAGCAGAAAGGATTATATCCACATATCGACATAGGTACACACAAAATTTTAGTTCTGAGAAATATAATATCAGAACAGCTAGAATACAATCTCTGAAAAAGGCAATGTCGGGAACTGGGCCTGAGGGATAGGAAGAGAAGCAGTTCACTGGGGGTTTATCTGTCATGCACAGGAGCTTAGAATTTGTATTACAGACACAGCAGCACATGAAAATATCCCACTGGGAAATTCCATTAGACTTGTATGCCAGGAAGATAACTCAGGTCCAAAAAAAGTGACACTCCTTCTTTTGCAAAAAAGCCAGAGTGGCAGCATGCCCAAGTAATGAGCAGAAAAAGCCATGACAGGATGCTGCCTTCTCCTGGAATAACCTTGAGCAAGGCAGCACAGTCCTCTGAGCCGTTTTCTGCACAGTTGTCTCCTGCACAATGGAACTCCTCATAGGGCCCAATAGAGGACAGGAGTGAAGGCATTTTAAAGCAGACACGTGGCTGTGTGGTACACTTCATATTTCTACTCTGGCAGCTCCGAAGAACAAGTTGCTCAGCTTACTGTCATTACAACCCTTCCTGTCAGCCCCTGGGACAACTAAGAAGGCCTGCATCTGGACACAGACCTTTACTTTTACATAAAAAGGCAACTCTTTTATGCTTTGAATTCTATGGGGTAAAAATTTAAGATGAACCCACATACGTTGAGATAAAACACTACAGGATGTATGGCTGAACAATGACACTTTCTGTGTCTTTGGTGTTGCTGCTTCCTGCCCAGAATGCTCTTCCGATCAGTGGCTGCACAGCAATGCTAATGGTTTTGTCTTTACTCAACGATAACCTTTACCAACTGCCACCTTTCCTGACCCTTCTCAGTACTAGACACACACACACATACACACACACACACACACACACACACACACACACACACACACACACACACCTCTACTTCCCATTACTTACCTTTACATTTTGCTCTTGATATTATGTGGGAGTTTGAACATATTTGAACACGTGGCCCACCAATGGTGGCACTGTTGAAAGTTAGGGAACGTTTAGGAGGTACAGCCTTGTTGGAGGAAGTACATCACTGGGGCTGGCTTTGAGTTTTAGCCACATTCCACTTCTAGTTCACTCTCTGCTTTGTGTTTATGTGGAAGATGTGTTCTATCAGCTTCCTGCTCAGGCCTCCTGCTGCTGTGCCTGCCCTGCCACTACAGACACTCCCTGGAATCCTAAGCCAAAATAAACTCTTACATAAGTAGCTTTAGGTCATAGTGTTTTATTGAAGCAGCAAACAGTAACTAACACAGACCTGATTCCCCAGGAGAACGTAACTCCTAAGTGGGGGTGCTTTATAAACTGTGCTCACTGCTGCTCCCTCCAGAACATATGTGAGACTGAAAACATGGCTCCAGCATCCAAGGTGTACTACAGAAGTATGAGTTTTCAGCCGTCTTCCCAAGAAACATCTATTATTACCCCTTCACATTCCAGGGCCTGGGAAATCTGCTATACACAATGGACCGTGCCTTCAAATACCTCATTGTCTAATGATAAACTCTCTAAAACATAGTATGCACATCACGAAGAGGCAGGCACGGACTAAGTGTGTAAGCAATGCCCACACAGACAGGGAGGACTCCAGGAAGGTGCTCCAGTGTGTAAACAATGCCTGCACAGACAGGGAGCATTTCAGGAAGGTGCTTCAGTGTGTAAGCAATGCCCACACAGACAGACAGGACTCCAGGAAAGTGCTCCAGTATGTAAGCAACGCCCACAGATAGGGAGGACTCCAGGAAGGTGCTCCAGTGTGTAAGCAATGCCCGCACAGATAGGGAGGACTCCAGGAAGGTGCTCCAGTGTGTAAACAATGCCCGCACAGATAGGGAGGACTCCAGGAAGGTGCTCCAGTGTGTAAACAATGCCCGCACAGATAGGGAGGACTCCAGGAAGGTGCTCCAGTGTGTAAACAATGCCCACAGATAGGGAGGACTCCAGGAAGGTGCTCCAGTGTGTAAACAATGCCCGCACAGATAGGGAGGACTCCAAGAAGGTGCTCCAGTGTGTGAGCAATTCTGAGGAAGGAATAAGTGAGGGCCAGATGGGAAAGTTTTCTGCACACTCAGTCACACCTCCAGGGATTGTGTATACTTAGAACTTGGAGCTTTCAGTATAGGGGGAGCAGAGCAAAGACAACTTTAACCAAAATTTTCCTCCAAAGAATGCTTTAGAGATTTTTCTGAAAGTGAAAAAGAAGGGGTCAAGGTGCAGCTCTGGGGCCAGGTCTCTGGCTGTCTCAGAGCTGTTATATGGAGTATATACTGAATCTCTCTTTGGTGCGGCTCTGAGGCCAAGTCTCTGGCTGTCTCAGAGCTGTTATGTGGAGCATATACTGAATCTCTCTTTGGCCCTCTTGTCTCTAGCATTCACTACTCTGATCCACACATCACACAACTACCTTTTTAAAAAGTTTTATTTTCCTATTTTTACAATTTCACAAGTGTGTGCTTTGCATACCGACCCCTCTTCCCTCCCTACCAACTATGCCAACACTTTCCCGTCCCCAAAATCTCTTACATGTATTGAGTTTTGTTTTGTGACCCAAGGTTAAGCAGCATCATTTGTATGACAGTGGGTTTGAAGTTACTGTTGAAGCATGGAGGGCTCAGCACCATGCACACAACTAAAGACAGTGACTCTCTTCCAGACTCTACTGAGAAAACAACCGTCCAGAGGTGCAAGGTAAGGGCCACAAGATGCTCTCTCCCTTTCCTGACTGACTGTTGATGGAGCTAGTCTTTTGTGCGCCCGGTGCAGGTAACTACTGCTGCTGCTGAGAATTAAAGGCTACAGAAGCTGTACTGGGTCCAGGGAATGGTGTTTCATAGTCTGGCATACAGTCTTCCAGCTACTGCATACTGCAGCTCACATAGCATGCTCTCTCTTCTCCCTGTCTAATGTATTTTTTAATTATTGTATATATGGATGTCTGCATACAGGGATATGCAAATGACAATAGGTGCCTACAGATACCAGGAGACATTGGATCCCCGGAGCTGGAGTTACAGGTGATGGTTAGCTATCTGACACAGGTGCTGGGAGCCAAATCCAGGTCCTCTGCAAAAGCAGTATATGCTCTTAATCTCTGGCCATCTTTGCAGCCACCTTGTGCATTTCTTAACAGATGGGGAGAAGATTTGTAGATCAATGAGGTCAGGAATCTTCCTTTTACATCCCAGTGGGAAAGGCCAAAGTAAGGGGTGTTATAGGTAGTTAGTGATAAGTGCGCTGAGGGCTTTTGCATTTTTTGAATTCAAGGAAAATACAGCAGACTATATTGCACATGGTGACATGCTGATATATAGATGGCTATAATGGTTAATTTTCACTGTCACCTTGATTAAATGTGAAAGCTTAAGTTCTCAGGAGGTTAGTAGACTGTACCTCTGAGCACATCTGTGTTTCCGGTAGGCATTGAGAGGCCGGCCCTGAATGTGGATGGTACTGTGCCAAAGGTTAGAGGTCCAAGTTGAATAAAGTGTGGGAAAGAGGGAATCGTGTAGCATGACCAGAGCCTCATTTCTCTGCTTCCCTGCTGTATGGAGGAGGACAGCCTCTACCACACACTCCTGCCACCTTGGTTTTCTGATTGTTTCATACTCTAAACAACGGAATCAACCAACCATGGACTAAGATCTAAAACTGGAAGCTAAGAGATGCCTTCAGCCTCAGGAAGACAGTTGGAATGTAGGACTTCAAATAATGTTAGCACTATTAAGACAATGGAAAGAGACTCTTGGTGCTGGACTGGATGCAGTCAGAATTATACTGTAGATATGACCTCTTTGGGGGGTCAGGGGTGGAAAGCTGTGATCTAAGGAGATATGTTTGGGTGTCACATTGATAAGAAATGGACTTGTATCCCCAAGGCTAGGAGAGAAGATGGAATAATAGGGAGCAGGAGAAACCCATAATCCTCTCTGCAACCTCCTCCAAGCGCTACTACCATCAGGATGTGGGATGCCTCCTTCCAGCAATGAGGTCAACCAAATGTGAACTCAACCCTTGGAAATTACAAACAACAGCAGCAGAAATCTTCCCTCTTTTAAAAATATTTCTCTTGGGTGACTGCAGCCATGACCAAAAGCTGATAAACACAATGACTGAGTGAAATGGGAGAGAGGTCCTCTTCACAGCACCTGCGCTGCATGCCAATGACATCCAGAACAGTCACACATGCTCCGAGAGTCATCTCACCTTCTGGGAAAATAGTCACGTTTACAACAAGGTACAATGCATTTGGCAAAGTAAAGCATCACTGTGCTTCAACAAATTGGTGTCTTAAAGCAAATTACTTGTTCCTTTTGTGTACAATAAAGTACTAATGAAAATAAGCAAAAAATAAACTCACTACAAATCCCCACTTAATCTCTATGATAAGACACCTACTCTGGTTTGAATGAGAATGGCCCCCAGAGATTCCCATGTTTGGATGCTTGTCCCCCAGCTGGTGGAACTGTTTGGGAAGGAGTAGCAGGAACAGCACTGTTGTGGAGGTATGTCACTCAGGATGGGCTTTGAGCTTTCAAAAGATGCACACCATTCTCAGTGCCTGCTGCTTGCAGTTTGCTTCCTCCATGCCTTAACTCTGCCACAAGGATTCCAGTCCTTTGAGACCAGATGCCCAATTAAATGCTTTCTTTTCTAAGTTGCCTTGATCATGGAATTCTGTCACAGCAGTAGAAAGGAAACTAATAAAGAATCTTGAGTGAGGAAAGCTTTGCGTTGGCATATACTTTCAAAGAATCTGGTTCACCACAGCAGGGAGAAAGCATGCTAGAACTGCTCCGTGCATGGAAGTAGTAGCTTTCAGTGTGGTTTATTCACATCTTGAAAGATCAGAAAACATGGACCTTGGAACAAAAGGAAAAGTAGATATTGCCTCCAGGCCTTGACTAGTTAGCCATTTCTGCTACATAGGTCAGTTCCAAAGATTCCATAGCCTTCAGAATCAGTGTCATTGGCTGGAAGCAAAGAGTCAGACCTGTCAGGGTATGTGCTACTGAGGTCATTATATGCCTTACATATAACTACATCATTCACTCAGTCTATACCGTGACCCATTGATATGCATTTATTTCCATTTTCTATAGTGTTGAGCATTGAACCCAGGGACTTGAACATGCTTTACTATTGCTACATCCTGGATGCCACTTCTTATTTTATATAGAAATATCTGAGACTTTAAAATAAAATGACAAGAGTAACTTTATGTGAGATTAGAAGCTATAACTGTAGAAAATAGCAGTGACAACCAAGAAAAAGGTACAGTCCCTAAATGAATGCCTCACACTTAGTGGGGGTAAGAACACAGTGCTTGCTTAGCCAAACGCTACCAAGGTATTAAAACAGACGTAGGAATAATGCACACCCAACAGTGGCCAGGTCCTAGGAAGATAACCCTGTACTATGACGGATTGGTACACCCACTCTCCTTTTAAATAAAAACTGAAAGATGAGAACAACTGTTCTCACATGTAGAATGCCACATGCTTTAAGGGACTAATGTATTCAGAATGGATATGACAGCTAAAATTTTGATACACCTGCGAAATTTGAAATTATTTCTTCATAGACTGCCTTGGCCAGAGGAGGAGAATCTTGCTTCAGTAGACATTAGATCTGTACACGTTGCAGCTGTGAAAATCTGATCTATTTAACTAAGCACTGAAGTTCTCTTAAAACGATCCAAATCAAATAATAGATCATTTCCTAATGCTGATCATTACATGTGCTTCACACAAGTAAACTGGAGGATTTCCCAGTAGTGACGGCCACACTTTTGGTCGACAACAGGAGTATAGCTAGTCCTGTCACTCAGAACTTAGCAATAAGGAGTATCTGAAGCTTGTAGCAAATGTAGACAGTATTACATCTGTACACTTGTTGCCTCCTCACCTTGGGATCACAAAGAAAGGCTCAGTATCATTCATGGAATCACACCACTCGCTGTGATGGTGACTGCTAGCTTACAACCACAGAATCTTAGAAACATCTGGTAGGTGGGCCTCTAGACATCCCTAAGGGGGATTACCTTGACTGTGTCACCTGAGATGGGAGGACTCACCACCACAGATCACTCCCTGGGCTGTGATCCTGGACTTATAAACAGAGGGGACTAAACAGGGTGTATGCACCAACTATGGACAGAATGTGAGCAGCTGCTTCAAGCTCCTGCTGCCCACTGCCACCATGATGGCATGCACCTATAACATGTGTCAGTATTTATCACAAGAACAGGAAAAGAAACGAAGGTGTCTACTATGCTAATTTAGAGAGTCAGTCTCCTTGGGAGATGAGAAGTAAAAAACCAATTCTGCCTTTTAGTCTCTCCTAAGAGCTTAGGAAAATCACCTTTGAAGGGAAAGTGAGAGAGGATCAAGATTTACCATCGGCATTAGGCAATCACCTCTTTATGCTATCCAGAAGCAGCTATGCTTCATAGAAAAGGATAGGGCTGTTCGCAGGAAACCACTGCATTCAAAAGCTTATTTTGACTATTTCAGTAAAGCTATAATTCAACTCACTAGTAGAGTAGAAACCATAAGGACTCACCCTGTAAAGAGGATGGCACTTGTCCCTGAAACATGGAGCCAATCGGGCATAGATCTGTAGGCTGTAGTAGTACGCTGCCAGCTGGAGAGACAACGCTGAGTGAGCCTGCTTCTCAAAACACTTGTTAGCATCTAACACCTAGGAAGAAGTGGTGGAGAATCAACTCAGAAGTTATCACACAATTATTACCCTAGAATTACGATACAAACTTCCTATCACATCGGCTTGAGTCCATCATAACATGCAGTATGAAAGTTCAGAAATAAAGTAGGCCTCACTATATAAAAGCAGAATGAAAAACAAACTAAACATTAAATTAGCATTATAAAGTCTGGGCTCTGGATACTGACTGAGCTCTGGTACCTAGGCATTATCAGGAAAGGAGGACATATACCATACACAGTTTTGCTGACAATAATTCCCAAGCTAGGCTTTTTGATTTTTTTAAGTTCTCTGTTGGTAAGGTAAGCTTACCTGTGGTAAGGCAAGAAGATAAGCAAGAGCCAGCGTCATGTCATGCGGCAAAGCATCACTTGCCAGCTGCAAAAGAACTGAATGTAGAGGGGATAAACACAAAAACTGTATTACTCAGGGTGGAACTCACTATTGTTATTTTGCTAAAAAGCCATGCTGTAAAATTCCCACTGAATATTTATGTTCGTACACATGGACCTGCGCTGCTCTCTGCTGCAGTCAGCGAACAGATGCTCACAGGGTTACAGTGCTGAGAATGAGCAATGAGTGCTCAGTGCCAAAGAAAACAACTACAGCATCATCCCACCTGCCAGGTGCAGGGACCATGGAGGAAGAGGACGCAGACAGGAGAGGGGAGGAGTCCTGGGAAACACTGCCTTCTGCAGCTGAGAGCAACTGGGGAGTGGGAATCACTCTTCTTTGAGAATGTGGCCACCAGGAGGACTTCCCATGGCCACAGCGGTAACACTAATTGGACTTAATGGAATACAGAAAAAAAAAAATAAAAAAGGGGGGGCAATGGAACTGGAAGGGGGGCCTGTGTGGAAAATTGGAGGAAAATGGGTGGTAAATATGGTTACTGTATATATGTATATTCTTGAGAATAAAAAAAAAATCTTTAAAAATTACCTTACATTGCTTTAGAACCCACATGGCACTTAGTCAAAAGTGTCAAGCGTTTAGCCTTGTATGATTTCAATGAACAAACCGCTGAAGATGCTTTAACTGCTCATGAAACTTTACTTGGTGCTGACAACAAAGATCATATCAAACTATGTTAAACAGACTAGCTATGTTCATCTCTCTGTAACTGGGAAAATCTACCGTGTGTGTTACAACACTTGAGGTAACCCTGTCAGAGCAGGTCTTGTAAAGTTCAAGCATAAAAACAGCCATGATGGGTCCTCAGAACTCAGCCTTTTCAAAGACTAGGATCTTGCTGCAAAACCCTCTGTATCCAGAACAGCTAACTGTGGTGATTACATGAATAGCATAAGACCAGAACAGTGGGACAGCTTCATAAGGGCTGCAGAGA
Organism: Ondatra zibethicus; assembly: GCA_004026605.1. Taxonomy (NCBI): domain Eukaryota; kingdom Metazoa; phylum Chordata; class Mammalia; order Rodentia; family Cricetidae; genus Ondatra; species Ondatra zibethicus. The sequence goes on from PVIU01004163.1 coordinate 13,528, forward strand.
TGTTGCAAGAGTTGAGAGCACTGGCTGTTCTTTCATAGAACCCAGTTTCAATTCCCAAAATGTACATGATAACTCACAATTAGCCATAATGCCAGTTCCATGGGATCCAAGGCCGTCTTCTGGCCTCTGTGAGCACAAGACACATGTACAGTACACAGACATACATGCACTTATGCAAAACACTCATACACATAAATTTAAAAATAAAAAACACATAACTTCGTAATTTAGGAAAAATCTCTATATTATGAACAAAATGATGGTGATTTTGTTCTTTACAAGAACAACACTCCTCCTCATTGTTCACAAAAAGAAAACCAGCCATTTGCTATACTCATGCACTAAAGTTCTCTAACCATTAACTGTTTTTCCACAAGAATTATTACAAGCAACAGCTTGCCAATGTCATAACTTTAAGAGAGCAGTACATTGCCAATCAGTTCTGGGTTTTCACACAATTTATTTTGATAAGGATGCATTCTATTTATTTGTGGCCTTAGTCAAATTCCTTGCAATCATGTATACTCACAGTACGAATTCACTGTTTAAAAAACATACAATAGTCTCAAATGCCATCATAGAGTTATCTGCACCCCATGTTCATTCCTGCATTATCCACTATAGCAATGAATTGGAATCAACCTAGATGTCCATCAACAGATGAATGGGGAAAGAAAGTTTTATATATTGTGTGTATACCAAATTATATATAGATATACATCAAATTTATGGATGAATAGTATTTTATCAATGAAACACAAAATGTACAGGAAAATGGACAAACTTAGAATGTATAATATTAAGCATAGTCAGACAATCTTAGGAAAGTCTGCATGTTTTCTTTCATTTGTAAAATCTGGACAATAATATATGCACATATGTACATATGCAGCAGAGAGGCTAACTGTTAGGGGAGGGGGATGAGCAGGGTACAGCAATGAGAATGAGCTCTAGGGGAAGACACATAGTTACTTTGGCTAGCACTCACTGCTATCAATTTCTCACCTCTTGTGCTGGGGAAATGCATACAAATATACTTCACAGTGGAAGTAAAAAGGCCCATGTGAGGCTTGGCCGCTTTCATGGAGAATGGCTACGGTAACTGGATAGAAGCTCACGAAATTGTAGTTTTTGGACCTTGCTAATTTCAGTGTGTGTGTGTGTGTGTGTGTGTGTGTGTGTGTATGCTTCCTTGAATATTCCCAGTAGAGAATTTTTTAAAAATCCTAAAATGAAAGAGAACACTGTATGAACAGCCCAAAGGAAACGGAATTTGATTCTGGAAATGCATTGCAGGATTCCCACAGGAAACTTGCCTTACGTGGACAAATATTTAAGTTATTAGTGTAATCTGAGCTTAGCTGATGGCAGGAAGAAGGAGGAAGAACCCACAAGTATCAAAGGTTGCCCTAGAATTCAAATTTTCCTGTGGTGATTCATAGGAGAAAACACCACGCTTTCTCTAGCTTGCCTCTTTTCAGAGTGTTCCATTACTGTAAAGAAAAGATGTATTCCTAATGTTTCTCCAGGCCTTAGGAACCATGTTCAGGCCTCCAAAGAAATCATAAATTCTAAAGACATTTTCAGTCAAAAGATCTTCCTTTCAAAACCCACTTCCAAACTCATCCCTTCACTCAGTTTTAAAGGAAATCTTCTCTAAGCAGACATTCTCAAAGACAAGAAGCAAATTCCTTGTCATTCAGGAATGAATGGGTTAGGACAAGAGCAAGTCTCTAAACAAATAATTTTAAAGTACAACATAAAAAAGCCTAAATCTGATTTTATCAACAATTACAGAAGCAAAACAGAAGCCCAAGATGATGAATGTATCCCTGAAGACTTCAAGCCTAAGGATGAACTATAGCACAAGGATTATGTTTTACACACCTGAAAATAACAGAAAAAAGTATGCAAAGCTTAGGTTGCAGAAGATTAGGAACTATTTAAGAAAACTTTAATTGCACATTACAGAAACCCCACACACAATGGTCAGCGATGGACTTCATTTCCCAGGTAGCTCTCTGGGGGGAGCTGCAGTTCTGTCCAATATCTATCTCACATTATCTACAATTCAATGGAGTCTACCAGGTTTCTGGAAATCTCCTTTTAAAAAAACTCCAGTGTTTCACACACTGAGAATTGTTCCCTATTAATTTTATTTCTTGAAGTCTTCAAATGTGACCTTTAATTTAGTTTATTTCCAATTCTACTCCAATTTTCTTCAGATTATCTCAGTCCTTTATCTGAATCCACTCATCTCTTCCCAGGGATCCCTCAGGTGCATCTGCCTCACAGGTTGTGGCTTTGCTCCAGCTAGCTAGCACAGGACCTGGCTTTCCAGAGCTATGGCTAGAGCTAAGCTCAGTCCCACCTGGGAAATTAAGCCCCATTTCTGACAATCTTGTCATCACATCTTTATTGGAGCATCAACTCAACTTCTCCTTGATTTACCGTGCAGCTCCTGCTTTCCAAAAGCCAAAGCACCACTAAGGGATTAAAGATTGTTTCCACGGGGGATGTAACTAGGCATATGCTTACAATATGGAAGATGCTCCAAAGCAAACAAACAAGGCAACGTAAGAGGAATGCTGGCAGTTAGAATAAATAGCCTCTAGCAAACAATTCAAAATGGCAAAGTCTTCATCTGCATTAGAAATTCCAGAAAATTTATTCTAAAAAAGCTATACTATGTCCCAAACTGTTAATAAACTCTCTGACTTAAATAATATACAAACACAGTTTATACCAAATAATAATAGAACAAGAAATGGGCAATTCTCATTCACTATGAGTACTAACAAAAATGTCATTTAAAGCTTTTTCTAAGGGTCATCATTGCCCTTGCTGTGAAAGCCATCACTGCGGACACAAATGTTTGCTGCAACACAACAACACCCACACAGACGCCGGATATACAACTATGGCGATTATACTATCTTCTATCTTTATATTGCTTTGACATTATAAAATCCTTGCTAATCCCAGAGAGGCTATCCTCCCAGAGCTAGCTGATGCTGGAGACAGTGAGTAGCCTGTGAGCCTAGATTTGACATGTAAAACAAACCCAGAGTCAAAACTCTGCACCAGCTTCTCTGACTTGGTTGTTATATACTGTCTCACAATTATCAATCTTAATTACTCCAGGGCCTGGTCTAGACAAATAGAATCTAAACTGATAGCCTTGGGCTATTCATTCTACCCAAAGTTAACCTTACACATGCTCTCTTCTCCTCTTATGAGAACATCAAAAACCTTTACACACGCCTTCCCTGACCCCTCTAGCCACTGCTGCCTACCAGCTGATTTTACCCATGTAAAATTAGGGTCTGTATCGACCACCTCCCTTCGTGACAATTATTTTCATGCCTATGTGTCTGCACACTTAAGGAAACCTAAAATCCCAGCTGTAGCCTGGAATAACTAGGGCAAAAATCTAGAACTACACAGTGAAACACAGACAAATGATAGAGGAGGAAGAGCATCATCTCTAGAATTAGACAGCACCGGAAAAAATGACCAGGTCCTCCTGATCTGAGCTGCAGCACAGAGAATGTTTCAGACTCCAGGAGGTTCTGCTGCACATGGTGTAGGATACCTTCACCAGCAGCACATTCTGAGAGCAACCAGTAAGCGCAGACATGAGTGAATGTGCTACAAAGCATTTCAGACTCTCAACTACAGGGATAGACTGTAATAGCCTCATGTCTGCTTAGTTCAGGCTTAGAAACAAGTTTTAGAAAAGTCCTTTTAGCTTTCAAAGCATTTTGGATTTGGGGGTCTGAGAATATTGGCCTCTTAAGCGAAGAGTAAGTGAAGCAAGGCAGGGAAAGTGCAGAGCAGTCTCTAGCAGGCAGGAGTCCATTTCCTCTATCAGCGAATGGTTTGAAGTGCTGTTTTTCAGTTAGGACTTGTTTTAATTTTCCCCCAAATATTGATTGAATGGTAAGTCTTTTCTATAATAGGTAGGTACCACAGGTAAAAGAGGCAATTACTTCCATTTTACGTAAATTACAATTCTTAATAAATTAGTAACTGCATTTAAGCAGGAAGCTAATTTCACTCAGAAGGAACTGTACACTCTAACAGCCACTCCTGATTAATGGGGTGTGTCAGCCCACAGCTGCTTGCCATTGCCTACCACTCCTATGCAGCACTCCATAGCAGTTGAACCAGTCACCCCTCATCTTCTCTGTGGAAGATGGCAGGGCTTTCATGCATCGGCAAAGGACACTGCAGAGTCCCAGTAAGTCCTTCCTTTCCTATGTGCCTTCAGAAAACACACATGCCATGGATGGCTGGGGAAAACATCCTTCCTTTGGCAACTAGCCATGCTAATACCTCAGCTGTGTTCTTTCCTTTTCATTGCTCATCTTAAATGAGTGGTCCAGAGCATGGTATTCACTGCTTTCATGTCCACTCTCTGAGTTCTGCATCCCAACTGAATCCCAACTGATATGAGAACACAAGCTGTGAAACCTAATTTTCTTCCTTTCTTTCACGTTTTTCAGCTCTCACTGTGGCACTTCACAAGGTTAGATGATTCTGTCTATGGGCTCCAACAGCATGTTTTCCTCCACCTGTCCCCAAATGGTCCTTTTCTCTACCTCTTCTCCTCTAGATGGTGGGTGAAGGTTGCTGTCATATCTTTATCTTAGTCCCACATTAAGGATTATCCTGTGGAAAACACCCACACAATCTTGATGTCAATGGACACTCTGGTCTATCTCCCTTCTCAGAAGATTTAGCAGTGCGAAGTATCTGTTGATGATGCAACAAACATTCTGCCCCAACTTCATCCTCTTTACACAATGTCTTCAGTATTTCTGAAACCTTTCATTCATCCCTGTAAACCAGACTTAAAATTCAAGAGACATCTAGGACCCCAGTCTCTTCTTTGCTCCCAGCTCCGCAGGAAGTAATCAAAACTCCTGACAGGTCACCACCTGTCACACACATCTATCATTCCATGCTGCAATAACCAGATTCAAGATTTTTGTCCTTTAAAAGAATGACTCTTAACAACCTCCAACTCTCTACCTGGCGCCTTTAGTCCTCCTCCTTCTGTGTCCTCTTCACACAGTAGGACTACTGTAGTGTCAGCACCTTCAGTCCTCCTCCTTCTGTGTCCTCTTCACAGAGTAGGACTACTATAGTGTTATCCAAGCCAGTGTAACTGGCCCTCTCCATATCAAAAGATAACAAACCTTTTCCAGATCTACCCATTATTTAAACAATTAAAATTTCTTATCTGGGCTGAGTGTATGGTGACTTTTATTTGTGGTTTCCAATGCCACTCTCACATACACCAGATAAATCAACCTGACATTCACAGGTGGCCTGTGCTCATGACTTTTCTGCATATAACAAGAAGCACCGGACGAGTCCTGGGCCAGCAAGGGGCCCTGATCCAGTGCAGGCGGATACACCCAGACCAAGGGACCAAGCCAACGAGACTCTCCTGACCACATTCAAAGGAAGAAATGGGCAGACGCCAATCCAAGAATTCCTACAACAACCTGAGAAGCAACATGATAACACCAGAATCCAGCGAGTATGCGACAGGAAAACCTGAGCAACCTAACCAAGAAGAAGTAGAAGAAATCGACTTTAAACGTAACATTATGAAAGTGATAGAGACCTTTAAAGAAGAGGTGAAAAACACCTTTAAAGAAAGGGATAAGAAAACTAACAAAAAGTTAGAAGAAATTAATAAATTCCTCAAAGATACCCTAGAAAACCAAGAAAAAGCAATCAAACAGCTAATGGAAACAGTTCAAAACTTGAAAATTGAAATGGAGGCAATGAAGAAAACACAAAATGAGAGATGGCAGGATATGGAAAATCAGGATAAATGAACAGGAACCACAGAGACAAGTATAACCAACAGAATACAAGAGATAGAAGAATCTCAGATGCTGAAGATACGATACAGAAAATAAACTCAGTGATCGAAGAAAACAACAAATCCAGCAAATTCGTAACACAAAACATCCAGGAAATCTGGGACACCATGAAAAGACCAAACCTAAGAATAAGAGGGTAGAAGAAGGAGAAGAATTCTACCTCAAAGGCCCAGAAAATATATTCAACAAAATTATTGAAGAAAACTTTCTCAACCTAAAGAAGGATATTCCTACGAAGGTTCAAAAAGCATACAGATCACCAAATAGGCTGGATTAAAAAAAAAATCCCCTTGACATATAATAATCAAAACACAAAACATACAGAATAAAGAAAGAATATTAAGAGCCGCAAAGGAAAAAGGTCAAGTAACATATAAGTGTAAACCTATCAGAATTACACCTGACTTCTCTATGGAAACCATGAAAGCCAGAGGGTCTTGGATAGATGTGCTACAGAAACTAAGAGACCATGGATGCAAGCCCAGACTACTATACCTAGCAAAGCTTTCTTTCAGTATCGATGGAGAAAACAAGATATTCCAGGATAAAAACAAATTTAAGCAATATGTAGCCACGAACCCAGCCTTACAGAAAGTACTAGAAGTACTATAGCTGGTTCTGTGACAAAAATAAAAAGATCGACAAACCCTTATCCAAACTAATCAAAAGACGGAGAGAGAACACTCAAATTAACAAGATCAGAAATGAAAAGGGGGACATAACAACAGACACTGAGGAAATTCAGAGAATCATTAGGTCTTACTACAAAAGCCTGTATGACACAAAATTGGAAAATGTAAAAGAAATGGACAGTATTTTAGATAAATACCATATACCGAAATTAAATCAAGACCAGGTGAACAATTTAAATAGACCTATAAGTCCCGAGGAAATAGAAGCTGTGATCAAAAACCACCCAACCAAAAAAAGCCCAGGACCAGATGGTTTTAATGCAGAATTCTACCAGAACTTCCAAAAAGAGCTACTAACTATACTCCTTAATGTGTTTCACATGATAGAAACAGAAGGGTCATTGCCAAACTCTTTTAATGATGCTACAAATGACCCTGATACCAAAACCACACAAAAGCGCAACCAAGAAAGAGGATTATAGACCAATCTCACTTAAGAACATTGATGCAAAAATTCTCAATAAAATATGGGCAAACGGAATCCAAGAACACATAAAAAAAAATCATCCATTATGATCAAGTAGGCTTCATCCCAGAGATACAGGGCTGGTTCAACATATGAAAATCTATCAATGTAATCCATCATATAAATAAACTGAAAGAAAAAAAACCATAGGATCATTTCATTAGATGCTGAAAGAGCATTTGACAAAATTCAACACCCCTTTATGATAAAGGTCTTGGAGAGATTAGGAATACAAGGTTCATATCTAAATATAATAAAAGCAAAACAGAGCAAGCCGACAGCTAACATCAAATTAAATTGAGAGAAACTCAAAGCGATTCCACTAAAATCAGGAACAAGACAGGGCTGTCCATTCTCCCCATATCTCTTTAATATAATGCTTGAAGTTCTAGCAATAGCTATAAGACAAAATAAGGAGATCATGGGGATTCGAATTGGAAAGGAAGAAGTCAAACATTCGTTATTTGCAGATGATATGATAATGTACATAAGTGACCCCAAAATCTCTACCAAAGAACTTCTACAGCTGATAAATACCTTCAGTGAAGTGGCAGAATACGAGATCAACTCAAAAAACTCAGTAGCCCTCCTATACACAAAGGATAAAGAAACAGAGAGGGAAATCAGAGAAACATCACCTTTCACGATAGCCACAAAAAGCATAAAGTATCTTGGGGTAATACTAACCAAAGAAGTAAAAGATCTATTTGACAAGAACTTTAAGACCTTGAAGAAAGAAATTGAAGAGGATACCAGAAAATGGAAGGATCTCCCATTTCCTGGATTGGTAGGATCAATATAGTAAAAATGGCAATTCTACCAAAGGCAATCTATAGATTCAATGCAATCCCCATCAAAATCCCAACAAAATTCTTCATAAACCTTGAGAGAACAATAACTAACTTTATATGGAAAAACAAAAAGCCCACGATAGCCAAAACAATCCTATACAATAAAGGAACTTCCAGAGGCATTACCATCCCTGACTTCAAACTCTATTACAGAGCTACAGTAATGAAAACAGCTTGGTATTGGCATAAAAACAGAGACGTTGAGCAATGGAATTGAATTGAAGACCTGGATATTAATCCACAAACCTATGAATACCTCATATTTGACAAAGAAGCTAAAAGTATACAATGGAAGAATGAAAGCTTTATTTTAACCATCTTTAACAAATGGTGCTGGCATAACTGGATGTCAACCTGTAGGAGAATGAAAACAGATCCTTATCTATCTCCATGCACAAAACTCAAGTCCAAATGGATTAAAGACCTCAATATAAGCCCGTCCACACTGAACCTGATAGAAGAGAAAGTGGGAAGTAGCCTGCAATACATGGGCACAGGAGACCACTTCCTATGTAAAACCCCAGTGGCATAGACAATAAGAGCAACAATGAACAAATGGGACCTCCTCAAACTGAGAAGCTTCTGTAAAGCAAAAGACACAGTCATTAACACAAAAAGGCATCCTACTGAATGGGAGAAGATCTTTACTGACCCCACATCGGACAAAGGTCTGATCTCCAAAATATACAAAGAACTCAAGAAACTAGACATTAAAATTCTAAATACCCCAATTACAAAATGGGGTAATAATCTAAACAGAGAATTCTCAACAGAAGATGTTCGAATGGCCAAAAGATACTTAAGGTCATGTTCAACTTCAGTGATCAGGGAAATGTGAATCAAAACAACTTTAAGACACCATCTTACACCTGTCAGAATGGCTAAAATCAAAAACACCAAGGATAGCTTATGCTGGAGGAGATGTGGATTAAGGGGAACTCTCATCCATTGCTGGTGGGAATACAAACTTGTGCAACCTCTTTGGAAATCAGTGTGGCGGTTTCTCAGGAAATTGGGAATCAGCCTACCTCAGGATTCAGCAATACCACTCTTGGGAATATACCCAAGAGAAGTCCAATCATACTACAAGAGCATTTGTGCAACTATGTTCATAGCAGCAGTATTTGTAATAGCCAGAACCTGGAAACAACCTAGGTGCCCCTCAATGGAAGAATGGATAAAGAAAGTGTGGAATATATATACATTAGAATACTACTCAGCAGTAAAAAACAATGACATCTTGAATTTTGCATGCAAATGGATGGAAATAGAAAACGCTATCCTGAGTGAGGTAACCCAAACCCAAAAAGACGATTATGGTATGTACTCACTCATTAGTGGACCCTAGCCATAAACAAAGGACACTAAGCTTATAGCTCACCAGCCCAGAGAAGCCAAATAGCAAGGTGAACCCAAAGAAAAACATATACAGATCCTCCTGGAAATTGGAAGCAAACAAGATCTCCAGGCAAAAGTTGGAAGCATGGGGGCGAGGATAAAGGTAGGGGGAGGGGGTGTTGGGGAAGGGGAGAGGGGGAAGGAGAAGGGAGAAGGGAAGGACTGGGGTGAGCTTGGGGTAGTGGGAGGGTGGAGATGGAGGAAAGGTGGATATTGGAGAAGGGAATAAGATATCTACATTAAGGGTGTCATTTTAAGATTGGCAAGATACTTGGCTCTAGAGGTGATCCCAGGTGTCCATGGGGATGTCCCCAGCTAGGTACTTGGGCAGCAGAGGAGAGGGTGCCTGAACTAGCCTTGTTCCATAGTCACACTGATGAATATCTTGATCATTACCATAGAAATTTCATTTGATGGATAGAGATAGAGACAGAGACCCACATTCACATCAGAGCAATGGACTGAGTTCCCAAGGTCCAGTCAAAGAGCAGAAGGTGGGAGAAGATGAGCAAGGAAGTTAGGACCATGAGTGGGGTCCACCCACTGAGACAGTGTGCCTGATCTAATGGGAGCTCATCAAATCCAGCTGGACCGGGACTGAATGAGCATATGATCAAACCGGAGTCTCTGAATGTGGCTGCCAATGGGGGCAGACTGAGAAGCCATCAATAATGACACTAGGACCTATCTCTTCTGCATGTATTATCTTTTTGGGAAACTAGTCTATTTTGATGCACACCTTCCTTGGCCGGGATGGAGGGGGAGGGCCTTGGACTTTCCACAGGGCAGGGTACCATGACCTCTTTTACGGAAGCAGGGGGAGAGAGGAGAGGTGGGGGAAATGGAAGGGGATTGGGAGAAGGGGAGGAAATGTAAATTTTTTTAATCAAAAAAATAAAAAAAAAGAGGCACTGAAAAAACTACCTGTCATTTTTAAAATATCTTCTTTGATGGAATACATATGGAACTGATACTTTGAATGAAATAGCTTCTCCCAACACACACACAAACACACACACACACACACACACACACACACACATACACACAAACCCTCTGAATAATGCTATCTCAAACCTTACGAACATAAGCCCAAATTTAAAAAGCAGTTATGTGTACAGATAGGAAACAGGAAAGCCAAGTAAGACAGTTACTATCAGTACAAACCCAGTTGTTGATATCTGATGCTATTACAAGCAATGAACCAGACCCATCTGTTTGTTAATGTGTGTTGCTAAGATTCACAGGACAAATTACTACAGTGAGCATTAGGGGATGGAAGGACATGGCTGTTGGTGGCACACACCTTTAATCCCGGCACTCAGAAAGCAGAGGCAGGCAGATGCAAGTTCTACATGGGTTTATATAGTGTAACAGGCCACACCCCAGTGGGCGGGTAACCACTAGCTGCTAGACTTCCTGTAGCACCAAATGGCCATAAGTGGCCTGTGTCTCTCCAGTCTCCACTTAAGCCCTTGCACTCCGCAGCACCACTGCTAGGATGGCTTCAGAGCTGGGCCAGTTCACTCACACTTCAGTTCTGGGCGGTTGGGATGAACAAGCAGCCCACTCCCTCCAAAACTTGGTGCTCCAATATGTGTTAGCTAAATCCATGTAAAACCTGAGAAAGCTTGAAAAGGAGTTCTAGAAAAAAAAATACAAAGTTCAGCACAGCTTTCTGCTGTTTGCTGGTGGCATGCCGTAGCTCCTTTAGGAGAGATTTTCCTGACTCAGCAGCAGAAAAAAAAAAGCTATGCCATTTTGAAATGCAGACTTTCTGGGCTATGCTGCCAGCGCAACCTCTGGCTCTTTTTGGAGATGGAGGATTTAAATGGGGTTTGTGAGCAGACTGCTACAGCTTGCTTGATGGTGGCATGGACCCGCTGTGTGCCTAGAAGTGGGGCAGTGTACATGGCTTGGAGGTACAAGCAGCTCCAACATGCTGGACTGGGTGAGGCAAGCAGGCACTGCCAAATACCCCTAGCAATGATGCAGCTTAAGTTTTAAGAAGCGCTTAGCATTATAAGAGTGTTCCTGGACAGTAAAGAATTACAGATTCACAATAGGACAGTTTCAGAAATAAGTGACCTCTAAATGGGTCACAGTGTTAAATAAATGTACGTAGGCTTGGGAGAGAGAAGAAAGAGTATAGAGAGTCATAAAATAAATGCTTTTAAAAAAGGTAAAGTCTTTAAAGAGACAGTACAGATAGTCATAGATTAAAAGGAGTAAAGAAAAATAAGCCATGTATAGATGGAAATTTCACAGAGAGTCTGGATTCTGTATATGGTTGTGTTTTCTTTAAAATGTTTGACTGTGAAGGAACTAATATGGAGAGATGTTGCGGGCTGCAACATTGTTGCTGGCGACCACACGCAGAGGTGGCCGCCGTTCCGTGCTCCAAAACAAGTGCTTTGCGCATGCGCCTCTCCCGAACAGGCGATGTCAGATCTAGCCTATCCCTGACGACCTGTCGATCTGGTGCCATGAGCTGACCAATTGCTGAGTGACACCTCAGAGGCGAGAGAATTTTACTATATAAGCTCACCGATCTCGGTGAGCTGGGTCTCCTGTCTTCAGCTGTAAGAAAGCGCCTTAATAAAGCGTGATCGAGAAGAATCCTGCTGTCTGCGTCCTTTCTGCTGGCGGACGGGGCGCGACAGAGAGACATTTCATTATACAGGCTGCTACACTAAACCAGCGTGTATATTATAAAGGTATCTTGAATTCAGAATTTGGGTCTAAGGATAAGTTGCTTTGGAAAAGAAGTTCTTCTTTTGTTTCCACAGAGGATGAGAACCTGTGAATTGCTTCTACACTGGTGTGGTATGATGGAACAAGACCCCCTGAAAGGTCACTGTGAACACCCTCAAAAAATTACTTCACGCAACTGGTGACTAAGATGAGCCTAGCACACAGGATACATCATAAAAGACCTGATTAACAGCACCCCCAAAAAGCAGGAAGAAGTTTGGAAAGAAATAACTATGCCCATATTCCCAAATATTATTTATAATTTTTTGTTTACATTTAAAGGGGATATGATACAAATATGAATAATTTGGATTGGTATGGATCTTGGTTTATTGATACAAATTTAAGGTCAATTTTGCTATATGTATATGTATTTCTGATCTTGATTAAGGTATTGTGTTTGTGTAGATCATTTAAAAAATAGATAGTCATCTATTTTCATCAAGCTTATAGTCATGTTAGTTAGATTTTCTAGATATATAGAGAGATATTTCAGTTAGGCATTCTTCAAATCTTTCAGAGACCTTCAGAATATGGCATTTAAAATGTTTTAACAATTTTGGATATTTCATGACAGTGAGACACATCTGCTCCTGGCAGCACCAACCTACTTCTAGAGGAAGATGGGAGTTTATTAGATGAACTGGACATTCAGGATTCACAGAGAAATAACTGCTGAACTTGCCTAAAGGTGAGATGAGCCTTTGGGGTTCCTGCTTCATGAAAGAGTCTATGAGACATTCTGCAAGATACAGAAGAAAGTGACTGAACTGTCTGAAATTTCCTGCTTCATGGAAAAGTCTGCCAGATACTATGGCCTGTAGGCTGAAGATGGATGCCCCAGCAATACAAAAGAACTTTGGGTGACTGTCCAGGCAATGAGATGTCTCTGTCATTTCTAGAGTTTTGGAAGTTGCTTACAATGAACTTCCTGTTTATTTAGGTAATGTCATATCCTTCTGCAATCTTTGATGGAGTTGAAGAATTTATAGTTATAGTTTTCCTTAGTTATGATAAAAGATAAAATAGATATAAATATTGTAACTAATTTTTATTTGATATCTGTTTTGTTATATGTAATTTTACTATGTTAAAGTCTTCCTTTTTATTTAAACAGAAAAGGGGAGGTGATGTGGGCGTCCCCTCTGTGTGCTGTGATTAGCATTAATGAATAAAGAACTTGCCTTGGCCTGTTGATAGAGCAGAACTTAGGTAGGCAGGGAAGACAGAACTGAATGCTGGGAGGAAGAAGGATGGAGTCAGAGACACCATGGATCCTCCACCAGAGTAATACATGCTCCCGAAACATAGCCAGTAAGCCACTACCATGTGGCGATACAGATTAATAGAAATGGGTTAAACTAAGATGTAAGAGTTAGCCAATAAGAAGTTAGAGTTAATGGGCCAAGTGGTGTTTTAATTAATAGTTTCTATGTGGTTATTTGGGTTCTGAGCGGTCAGGACGAACAAGCAGCCCACTCCCTCCAACAGCTACAAGACACTTGCATTAGGGAGTCCACAGCAGCTCTTCATGAGAGCCTCCAGTTAGAATCTGCCATGTCCTTTCAGAATAAAATAGACAAACTGTTTCATAGTCACATAACGAATCAATACTCAACAGCAAAAAACAAAGACAATGTACTAAACGGCATGGCAAGAACAGATTTCAAAACCTCTCAAATTAAGTTTTACACAAAGAGGTTGCACACTGAATGATTCCACTGCATGCATTCTACAACTGCCAAAAACGTGTGTGCAGTGGGCAAGTCAGACATGGATGCACTCCAGGAGAGTGGGACGTGCGCTGGCTAGGAGAAAGGGGCAGCAACAGTATGTTTCTGGACGGGGCAGAGCACCACCAAAGCACATGCAGCTCTCAGCTGAACTATTTTTCTGTTCCACCATTTATAATCCTTATCTGTTGGAAAAGCAGTAAATATTAACCCTATCTCAAAACTGACAATACTATGTGGAGGAGGAAAGAGTCAAGTCTGCAACTTACCTTGTAATATGTGAAAAAAATAACTTGGATTTGGTATAGATGGGTGAAGAAATAAAACCACAGTATGTACAGTAAAAGATAATTGCCAACTCCAGATGAAGGTCTATGGGTATACTCAATGTAGAATTTTTCAATTTTATTATGAACAGTAAACATTTTAATAAAATTTTGGAGGGAAAAGCCTTCCCTTACAAACAAATATGCCAAATGTTCAATCTTGCTGTTGTTCACCTATTCTTCACAGAAGCTCCCTTCTAGAACAGCATTCAGCCAGCTAGGCTCATAACCACCCAGGTGCTTTCTACTAGAATCACAGGTGTCCAAGGACCACCCCCATCACAAGCCCAGGTGGGAAAGATAGATCATGTCTCTTCCCCAATCACAACACAGCTGCTAGTATCACATAACATTTTTCTTCAACATAAGATCATAACTCATTATTCTCTTCCACCCTAGCCTGGTGCCTCTCCTAACAGACCAGCCATTAAAGTATATTGATGGGAGGACTGGAAGGGGAGGGAATCATGCCTTATACCTGGCATCACAACTTTCGTAAAGCTCTCACTGGGAATCAAGTGTTGCTACAAAGGGCCAGTCAAGCCCCACATAAGGGAGACATAGCAGTCTCAGAATCAACATTGGACCTTCTCAGAGAAGAGGATAAACACAAAGGGGTGTCACAAGGACCCACAAAATTCCATACTGGCTAAAGAAAATCAGTCACGGGAACTTTACATCACAATTTGAAATATGTGTATTTTAAAAAGAACTGCTCTACTTTTTAGCAGTGTGTTTGAGTTTAATTTGCAATGCTAGCCTGCAACCCTTGAAGGCAATGCATTTTTCCAAACAAGTTAAACATCCAAAATCAGATAATCTGTTCCAAACCTCTACAATGCTTTCCACGGTGAATTCCATTCCAGAACTAAATACTCAGAACAAAGCCAACATTATTATTGATTTGGAAATCATTAGCCATTAAATCATTCATTCAGCTAAATAAATAATGATTATTTTTTCAGTTGGTTTACATAGAAACTTTTTCATCAACTTTATTAAAAGAGTCTAAAAATACAAATCATCCAGGGAAGTTTAACGTGTGTTATAATCCACATCAGAAGTCATCAGGAATCACATTCCTATTATGATTTTAAATTTAATTAAATTTAGTTTCTATGATTCCTCATTTCTGCTGGGTTTCTGGCCATTGTCACATGTTATAAAACTATTGTGCATAGTTTCTCTATGTGTTAGCGTTGTTCAAAGACACCATATTTGCTAGTTCACAAAAGATAAACCCAAATAAAAGACGTTATTATTAAAACCATCTCTATACCAAATGTTCACATCAAATTAAGGGTATGTACAAAATATCCTTTCTTAGCCCTAAAATGTTTTTCAAGCAGTAATATAGGATATTAAAAAAATACCAGGACACAAATATAAAACCCTATACCCTGATATCCTACTGGTCCCACAAATAGCTCACAAACATGCATTCAGATCATCTAAGAGCACAGTCTACAACCACTGACCTGAAAGTCATGGTATCTACATGCCTCTTCACCACCACATGGACAAGTACTTTGCATGTCCCAAACAGACTATCCTGCAGCTTCTGGCAGGACTGCTAGTAGATGCAGCAAGTGGGGGTTAAACTTAAGGTTGAACAGAACTGACAGAAACAATGCAAGTGGCTTCCTGTCCTGCCAGTAAAAAGGTCCAGAGGGTAGGAGCAAGCACTGACTCACAAGCTGTCCACACACACACACAAACACACACACACACACACATACACACAAACACACACACACATTATGTGATTTTAAAAAATACTTTTTAAAAATGTTTAGAAACTTGAAAAGAAATATCAAACTAAAAAGAGACATGGGAAAAAAGACAAATGAGCTATATTTAGTAAACTTGCACATTTCTTTCTTTTCCAAAGCATCCTCCCTGGAAATATGTCACTACGTAGAAAACTCTGTAGATCAACACTACCTCTACATTCAAAGAAGAGAAATAAACACTGAGCAGAGCGTACGATCCACTATGTCAATTAGCATCCTAAAGACAGTAATTGTAGGGTATTCAATCTTTTAAATGTGTATCCAGAAGACAGTAAGAACTCAATAAATACTTTTGACAAAGGGATATGCCATTAGGCAATTTAGAATGACTGAAAATGATTTCTTTCTCAACTGCCCACCCATTCTGGATCACTGTTCTTCTGCTAGGACCTGTGCCCTGCTGAGCCATCACAGCCTGCCTTACCTTCCGTGGTTGGAAACACTTCTGTTTTGGCCTCTGCTAACTTCCCAGCTCTCAGCAACACTTCAGCGAAGCTCTCCACGGGGACCTGCTGATAGGCGGCAGGGGTCACTTCAGAGGATACATCAGCAGAAGTTTCACTTAGAAAACAAGATTGCAGGACTTCATGGTGCTTGGTGAGCTGGATAACTATTTCTCACTAATGCACATTGTTTTATTTAACAGTTGGGCAGATTTTCGACTTGTAAAATATTATGATCTACATGAAACAAATCCCAAAACCAATGACCACCATGGCAAGAGCCAAGCCCAAGATGTAGTTCAGGACAATTTTAGTTTCTCCTTGTTCGTGGCAGTTAAATTCTCTTCTTAAGCACACTGTCCTTACCTCAGTGACAAAGGGATTAGTGATGACCGACTCATAAAAAGGATGGCATCCTTGTTGTTCTAGATGGTCATTGGCTACAGTTCCCATTCGATATGCTCCACCAAACTCCTGCCCCTAAGAAGAACAATGTGAAAAAAGTTGGATAAAAAGAGAGATCAAGGACAGGCAGAAAGGATGAGAAGGGTGGGAAGTGGGGGTGCTGCTTTCAGGAGAAAGCAATCAGTGGGTTTTCTACAATTAAAACAGTGTGACACAGATGCCCAGCAGAGAACATAAGATCAGCAGCTGCAGCCACCCTGATGCCTCCTGACCTCCTTGGCCATGTGGACATCAATGACTCAGAAGTCCTGGAGAACAGTGGCGTTAGAATAACCACTCTAAGATCCCACCCTGTGTTGCTCTACTGACAAACTGACATTGGCTCTGAGTAAGGCAAGCAGCAAAGACATTGAGTGTTAATACCAACGGTGGTGCCCCTTGCCAATCATGCAGGTTTGGTCATACATGCTGTCACGGGCCTATGACCCTCCACCGAAACGGTCCCTCCAAGGAGGTCTGACTGTTTCTCCAGGCCTGGCTCAGGTCCACATACTAAAGTCTTAGCAAATCACAGGATGGCCTGACTGTGCCCCTTTCCCAGCTGGACTCCTCCACTATCATTCCCCATCCAAACATCCTTTAGTTTATTTTCAACAGACCTGATTAGCCCAGCTACACTCACTATACTTCTCTGCTCTCCTCAAATAGATGCGCAAACTCCTCATGGGGAAAGTTAAGTCAAACATATTCTTGCACAGATTATGGCAGACTTCCTGGCAGGCACAGTACAGGAAAAAATGAAGCTGCTATTATTTTAAAAAATATGTTACATTAATAACAGCATTGAACACTTTTAACACATAAGCCTTGAAAACAAAAAGTAAAAAAGAAAATCCACCAGGTAAAAGAAAGAAAACTATGACAATCATAACCCAGTGTGACACAGGAAGAGATAGGTCTGTTCCAAGGGCAAGGCCAGCACCTCAGTAAGTAGAACCTCCTTTACCACCTGTGCATACCTCTGCCCCTACAGTCCCTCTTTCCTGAATAAACCCCACAGAGACCATCAGGGCATATTTAAAACACTTCCCACAACAGCCACTTCCACTCCTCCATAATTGTTTCAAATGACTGGCATCTCCCACCAGGAGAGCGAGCTAGCTCAGGATCTGTCTTTGCTTCCACCCCTGAGCGTTGCCTTTCCACACAGCAGTTACATGCGCTCATTAAGAGAAGGTGCAACACTCAGACACACAATCCAGACTCTCCAAAGCTTTCCATCTGGTGCAGACAAGGTTCACAGTCACATCATAGTCCGCAAGAGGCTTTGAGTGCTGACCTCCCCACTAACGGCCAATCTCTGTTGTATGTCCATACCAGCGCTTTGGATCTGCTCAATCACATTTCTCTCTGAAATGATTATTTTCTGAAAAACCTAACATCCCTCTAATCAAAACTTTACCCTCTCACTAAAGTCATTATTCACTTGGCCTGCTCATGCTATCTTTGTTGGTCATTCTCACTCGTTTTCCTCAGAAGTGCGTGCTATGGTGCATATTAGTTACACAGAGGCTATCATTATGCATTCTTTATGGTCTACTCCCCCATCTTCCACATGTTCACTTCTTAGTTCAGGTTCTCTCTCAAGCTTTAGACCAGGAGAGGAAACATCCTAATTATTGTCTTTTTGAGCACGGCTTATTTCAATTACTACGGTCCTTGCTGGTTCTGTCACTCTTTTTGAAAATAGCAGCTTTATTCCTTATAACTGGGCAAACTCCATTTAGAGTACAAACCACACTGTCTTATTTACCTGTTCCTCCACTGACAGGCACTAGTCTCAGTTCATAATTTGGCAATGTGAATGGTGTCACAGAAACACAAGCAGGCAGACTGTCGCAGTGCTGTCTTAAATTTTAGAAACCTCTGTACCAATTTCTATATTGGCTGTGATTTATATTTCCACCAGCAGGAGTAAGGTTCTTTCTTCCCCATGTTCTTGCCAGTATCTGTTATTCTTTGGCGGTAGCCATTCTGGTTTGAATTGTATACTATATGTAGTTTTGATTTGCATTCATCTAATAGATAAAAATGTTGAACATTTTTTCCTGAACTCATTATCCAGCTGTACTTAAATGTCTGTCCACTGTCCACTCCTCAATTTTATTATTAACACTTTATTTAAGTGTTAGAGATCTGAATTATTCCAGATATTCTCTGTCAGACGACTGCCTATTTGGTAAGGATTTCTCCATCTGATGAGCATTCTAACCAGAATGCTTTCTTGGCTCTGCAGAAGTTTTCCTGTTTGATAGAGTTCCAGAGTCCCAAGTGTCCATTCTGGCTCTTACCTCTTGAGCCTATTCTCCTCCAGTAGCCTCAAGGTTTAGGGTCCCTGAATTTCACAGAGAGACAAGGATGTAGTTTCACTCTTGTATATGTAGATATTCAGTTCTCCCAGCACCCCGTGTTGAAGAAGCTAATCCCCCCCACACACACTATATCACTTTAGTATCATAATTAAGAATCTAGTGGCCTTAGTGACATGGTCTTATTTCTAAATTTTCTACCCTAGTCCTCTGGGTAGTAGGCTGTGTGTCTGTTTGGGGGCCACTAGCATGCTGTTTTTATTTTTGCATCTCTGCACTATATGTGTATGTCAAGTATTGCAATGTATCCTGAGTTGTTCATTAGCTCAAGACTGCTTTGGGTATTTGAGGTCTTTATGTTCCCATGTGAATTTCAGGATTTGTTTGTTTGTTTGTTTGTTTCTGAAGAATTTCACTGGCTGAATCTGTACAGTACTTTTAATAGCATAGACATTTGAAAAAAAAATAGGAACCTGGAAACCTTTACATCTTTGACTATGCTCCGTTTCCTTCATCAGTTCTTTGAAGTTTACACTGGAGAGATCCTTAAGTTTACACTTGCATGTGTCTGTTTTGACTGGTATTGTGAATGAGACTGTCTTCCAGAGTTCTTTCAGTGAGCTGAATGTTCCCTCAATCCTGACTGTGTCTCCTGCTACTTTGCTGAGAGTGCTTACAAGATCTTTAAAGCTTCTGGTTGGTTCTTTGAGAACTTTTAACTGTAGCGTCATCATCTGAAAACAAGGACAATTTGTCCCTTCCTTGCTTATATACATCCTTTTATTTCTCCCTTGCCTTATGCATTTGGGTAAGATATAGAGTGGCAATAGAAGGCAATACTGTCTCACACTGATTTTTGGAAGACTGCTTTGTTTTTTCCTATTCAAGATAATGGTGACTACAAGTCCACCACATTGAAGTTATCCTTACATAGCAAAATCATTTCACTATTTTGTAGATATTTCATCTTCTCCACCATTGTAGAGAACAAAATTACACTGAAGTCTTTCCCATTCTATTCCCAGTATTTAAAACTGTTGTGAGAAAAAAGAAAGTGACTACTAAGTATATGCTAAATGGATGGATAAATAGCTGGGGGAAGAATGCGTGGATGAAGAATGACAGGTTCCATGAGTGTCTGGGATGCACTGGTACTGCACCCACATTTCTTTATCCTTTATTTTCTGGTACAGTACAAAGAAGTGCAGTGTGGCAAAGAAAAAGAAGCAGCAAATGAAACACAGATTAAAGATACAACCAAAGCAGCCTCAACTGTTCTACTATTAGCCTTATCTGTAACTCTAGTGCAGAAGCAGGAGCCTGTAAAAAGATGACACTGCCTGTCCTCAACTACCAGCTCATAGAAACACAACAGAAGCAACTGAGTACTCAGAGTCCCTTTCTTCTTTCATCTCCCTGAATTTTAATCCTGATATATAAAACAGGTGTCACTCAAATGAATCTCAGTTTCTTTGCAAGGAATGCATGGAAGAAAATTACATTCTATGAAATAGATTGCTCCTTCCTTACCCAATGTGAGCACCAGATTTCTTAAGCCATTTGACAATCACAGATTTATTGTGACAACAACTGGACAGCAGCCCTGGTGAACTGGTGCCAATCATAAAACCCATTTTTGTAAAGATGCCCTGCTTACTTGGAGAGGCCGCAGGTATGCTAAAGACTTCTTCCACCACTGCCCATCACTGACAGCCTGCAGCACAGCCTTGGTGGTTGTCGTGGTGTTGGACAAGACTTTCATGGTGGTTGCAGTGGTCCAGTGTAGCAGGTCAGCAGAACTGCTACCCAAAGCACTTCCATCATCCTGCAGTGAGAAAAGGCAAGTGTAAAATGGTCATCGGTAGACAGAGCAGAGATAGAGACTGCCAACAGCAATCAGTCTCATTAGACTCCAAGACAAACAAACTTAGTCCATCTTTGTCAGTAACTAAACAAATGGGAAAGAAATGCTAATAGTGCATCTTTCCCCACTCAGCTGTTTACAAAAAAAAAAAACAAAACAAAACAGAAAGAACCTCAGGGCCTTAAGTCAACACTACCTTCAGAAGACCTGCCAAGATGGGATGGGCTCTATTATGACCAATCTAACAGCCATGCATTTTAAGTGGTTTTAAATTACAAAGAAAATCAGTTAAGTAATCAATGCTTCTCTGGCCCTGACAAAAGTAAAAGACTCCAACAATCTGCTTTCAATAAAAAAGGAATTGCTTTTCCTCCAAACAAGTAGATGATGAATATTATTTAAAAGATGTAACCTCCTGCCAATTTTGAGGCATTCAACAAAAATGTTACCTATCCTTTTAAAAACTGAAACAAGGAGAAAAATCACACACATTAAGTCTTTTAAGCAAAATAACAAAGACTGCATCTGTTCTTATTCAAAATTATTCTATAAAAGTAAACTTTCAGGTTAATGTCTACTTACAGATTTTTCTTATGTTATTCCAGTAAGAGTTAAAAACTAAGTTGTAATCCTCTTATTAAAATAACTGTCTTGGCCTTCTTGATACTAACAGCAGTCAGCCTAGGTTTGTCATTTAATTCTGGGTCATACCATTCACTGAAGTAATAAAAAATAGTATCATAAAATCACTCAAAGATTCTCAGGATGCTCTCTCACAAGGAGCATTCAGACAGGGGCAGGCTCTGGTTCTACCTGCCAGCGGCCTCGGAAGCATAACTAAGGACAGGGCATCCCCGTTCTTGCCCTGGAACCCGTGGGACTACTATACAGCAAGGGAATTTTTCAGATGGCTGAGGACACCACCCTGGAAGCACATTTGAGCAGTATAACAACTTGAGCCCACAAAGCAGAAACCTGCTAGAGCTAGGGCCAAAGAGCTTGTAAGGGAGAAGCGGGTGGGGTGCACGTGAAAGATCGAAAATAGAAAGAGACCCCACCCACAGCTGCTGTGCTTCAAAATGAAGGCTGAGAGCCATGATCCAAAGAATTAGAGTATATTCCAGAAACTTGAGCACAACTGTCAGGTGATAACCAGGACAGGAATGTGGACCTCAGTCCACAAACACAAGGAATGAAATTTGGCCAACAACATGAAAAAGGATAGAAATAGATTCTCCACCAGAGCCTGCAAAATTCCTATCTTATGAGAACCCTAAAATAATTAACTATTTTTTAAAAGCTGTGAATATATGGCAAGAGCAAAGGAACAGATCATGCTAGGAAACTTAAATGTGCATTTTATTATTTCTAAAGGGAAACTAAAAAGAAGCCTTTAAGCTATATTAACCAAAGCCCAGAATTTATCTACTCCCTACTGCCAGAGGCTGTTCTTCTAAAATGCACTGTGCATGTTTTACTGCATTTTTGACATTAGAAAATATATACCCATGAACTCAATGCAACATTACAGATTAAAGGTAAATTATGAAAAAATTAAAGGTAAATTAGAAAAAACAGATACTATGGCAGTAGAAAAAACATGCTATATTGCTTGTATGTATTATAAGATAATCACACAAAATATAACTGAGGTTTATGCAGCAATAAACACAGTGTTTCTCTAGGCTCAGTTGGGGCAGGTACTGTGGTGTCACTGCCTTACCTGTATTTGGATCTCTCTACAAACTGTGCTGGTGTTGCCAGTTTAAAGCTAAAGAATGCACTTCTTACACTCACTTGTAAATGGTGCTGCATACATGACCCACTTTCTTCACATTTCACCTACATACATACTACATGAAAGTTATTTTAGAGGCTGATGTTTTGCCATTTCTATGATTCTTCTACTGGCAAGAAATATATAGACATAGAAATAACATAAATTGTACATATACAACTATAAAACTGTACTAGTGAACCCTGTTGCCACAGTAAGAAAGGAGGTTAAATGACAACCATGAACTTCCAAGCTGCCGACTTTCATCTTGGTGGAGTCGGCAAAGCCCGGAAACTCATCTTTTGGCTCCAAGGGTAGACTGTAGCTCCACAGGAAGGAAGCTCAGAAACACTGTCCTGCAACAAGAAGTAACTACTACCAACACCTATAACTTTAGTCCTTAAGCAACTTTCTAAACCATTAAAAAAAATCACCTTCCACCTATAACAGTGAGAAGGCTTTCTGGGATCTGTAACTGAACTTGATCCTTAAAAAAAATAAGAACAACCTGAAAACAGAGTAGGCAGGAGATAAGAAACACTGTCTTCATTTGACATTGGAGATAAAGAAGTAAAAGTAGGCTAAAAAGCCATTTACAAGCCAGTATCTTCAGGAAAGCTTTCCAAGTAGTCCAGTGTGCAGGGCAGACATGGTTAGCTGCCATCACCACTGTCAGAGTACCAGTGGGAAACTGGGTAGAAACACACCCAGAGCTGCCAAATGGAGAAGTACTGAAGAAAAAAAAACCAGCATGCTGTGGTTTTGTGTGTATATGTGTGTGTGTTTAATTTTTTAAATTATGTATACATGTCAGTGCCTGTGCAGGAGTATATGCACAAAGTGCAGGTACCCATGGAGGCAGAGGAGGGTGCTGGACACTTTGGAGCTGGTTTTGCAGGTTGTGAACTGCCAGACTGAGTGTTGTGACTGAACTCTGGTTCTCTACAAGAGCAACAAGTACTTTTAACTGCCGAGTCAATTCTCTAGCACCCCCTGTTGGTTATAAATACAAGAGAGGAGGAAAATAAAGACCAATGTGCATGTTCTTGACCTCAATTAGGAATTGAGCAGAATTAGGTGGAATACACAGACACTACCAGCAACCTAGAGCAATGCATCAACTTATGAAATCCCCATGTAGAGGGGAGACAGCAGGCCTACCAGTCAAACCATTGGAGAAGTTAAGGTGGAAAACCAAAACTGGCCCACTTTACACAGCGCTTTACTTGATACACTGTGTAAACACTAAAAGAGAGCTAACACACCCATAGCTGTTTCACTGGGGCATGATTGGGACACAGTGGTAACAGCAACATTTGGGAGGCAGAAGCTACGTAGTAAGTTCATAGCCAGCCTACTGCACACAGGGCAAGCTTACTCAGTTGGAAGTCATAGATATTTTGGGTTCACAGGCCTTACTGAACATGCAAACAATGGTATTTCTAGAACTCTGAATTATCATTCCATTTTCTTACTGGTGTCTTAGGATAAAAGTTAATTTGTTTAGACATGTTTGCTACTTTTATATCTGAGAAGTCTTTGCCTACTTTAAAGTCACAAAGTATTCTTCTCAGTTTATCTTAACATGTAAGATTGTTTTTGCTTTAAGTGGCATGGATTACTACCCTCGTATCCACACATGGCATTATATGCTTAGTTAATGTGGTATTTCCAGAATATACTGGAATGATTTTTCATTTACTACAGAGGAAGCTGTTCAAGAGTAAGGCCACTGTTCATTCATTATTACAGGGTATGTGAGAATCTCCACAGGTTGCAGCTATAGATAACTGTATGAAGTTGGGTTTACTGCACCATTTAAATGTTTGAGATACATTTTCAAGATGTGTCTAGAATAAACACTACTCAAACAGAATTTCACACATTTTAAATTCCTGTTCATCTTGAGAATCTTCTTAATTGAGAAGGTATATCAAATGATTTGAATGTCATCAGCTGATCTGAGGATAGAACTAAAACTATAAACATTCTAACAAATACAACCCTCAGGTAGAATGTGACTACCATGGAGGTAAATAAAAGGGACTGAAAGATATCAAACTATGAAAGTCATAAAACAACTATTTTGTTTCATAAGATGAACCTAAATTTTATTTCTGTTTCTAAGGATGGATGGCCTAATTCAAGACAAGAATTTAAGATATATGAAATATAAAAGACTGTTTCCAAAGACAAATGAAACTGACATGTTCATTAATGTATATGATAAAGCACTTCCTGTAATGTTTCCTCGGAGGAACACTTACAATGAGAGAGTGAGGCTGGCCAGATGGCAATGGTAATTGTCACCCAGCTTGATGACCTGGGCCCAATCCTCAGGACCCATGTGATAAAGTCAGAGAATTGGAGTCCCACAAGTTTGCTTCTGACCCCAAAATATTCATCATGGCACATAAGATTGCACTCAAAAATTAATATAATTTTAAAAAATGAAGTTAAAAGCCTGGCTGGTTACAGTTTAGCATGTAAGCCAGACATGGCTCACCAAGCTCAGAGTGTGACCACAACTGTTCATGAGTGAAAACATTCTCTTTCAGCATCGTGAAAAGGAGGATGGGCAAACTTCACCAGCAAGATAGTCTACCACAATTGTAGTGAATCCAGATTCATTAATGAGAAACGCCATTTTCATTCACCTTCATAGACTAAGAATAATAGAAAAGAAGGAGCTAAACATTTATTCCTGAAATGACACTTGTCATAGTGGCACACTGCTAATTGCTTTAGACTAGGTAACAGCAGAAACAGTTTAGAACCCAAAACCACATCAACTATTGCCAGCATAAAATTTAACATGAAATCTCATAAATATTAAGCATGCTTCACAGTTTGAAGGTTACTAAATAGTAATAGCCACCTTTCAAACAAAAAACACCATTACTGAAATGATTCCTGAGAACAGGATTACTTTATGCAGCTGCTATCAAGACTTAAGGAGTGGCTCCTCTAATGTCAGTTAATGAAGACTAATTTCAGAGAAACCAGTCAGCCACATTTAAACTGAGCTCATAGTATGTGTGGGCTTAACAATTCAGGCAGGGCACAGCCAGTGACCCTTCTCCAAAATATCCTTAAATAATACAGAACACTTTTCTTCAAGTAACAACTGCAGCACTTTCCTCCCAGTTTGGAGTCTTAAGATTGCAACCCTCATTACTGCTAAAGATGCTCAGAGGTCAGCCTAGATAATCTAGTGAAGCACTGTCTCCAAATAGAACAGTACAAGAACATCCGAACTGCAAAGAAATGCCAGTAATGTGTGTGCATATAAAATATAGCTTTAGTAACAAAAAAATCCCCATGAGCCAAGAGAGCTACACAGAAGCTGTGGAAGGACAGGCTATGCATCGTGGAGCAATCACAGGCTGATCCCGGAACAAGGGAGATTAATGGTAGAGGATCAAAAGGTGTAGGACATTCAGGAAACTAAACAACACTGAGTAGCGCATACAGCGTGAAATGCTTCTAGCTAGGCAGTGACTCATGGGCTATATAGACAGAAAGAAGGAGAGAAAAGAACTTTGGTGCAATTGATAACAGATTGTTGGTTAAATAATTTACTAAAGGAGACAAAATATGTAAGATACAAGGTGCATCTATGTACCACTTATTAAAAGGTAACAGATGCTACTATTTTATCATAAATGGTTCATATCTAATTTTTTACTTGTAAAAAATAAAATTTCTCAGAAATCTATTAACAGAGAACAAGTGATTACATAACATAAAAGAAAACTAACAAAATACAGTTTCCAGGTAATCTTAAAATGAGATGCAAGTTATTTTATAAATTTATCCAATTGCATGTGGATACTTCCACACAACTATATTTATATTAAAGTGCTTTTTAACTATTCATTGACCAATAAATTTCAGGAGAAACTCTTAGAAAAAAAGCTTAGGAGTAAATCTTCACAACACTGAGTCAGACACAGATTTCTTAGATACATGAAAGGCATAACAAATAAAAGAAAATGCTATAAGACCTTAGACAACATGAAAAACATCAGTACTCTGCAAGAAACCAGCAAGAAAATAAAAATTCCTATCACACCTGGACAGAAAAAGACGTACAAAACACAAATCTGAAACAAATCTAGATAAACTACTTCTATCTAGAATCTAGAATATTAATTGAAAACTTATTCCTAGCTTAGTCACAAGACAAGAAACAAAGCTGGAAAATAAAACGAGAAATATATGAACATCCCTTTCAACATGGCAATTAGCATATGAAAATGTGCTCACAGCTATCAACTGCATAGGATATAATTATATCCTCAGTATATCAAAAGCATAATAAGATAGTACACATATTAAATAAAAATCCAGTGGAAAAGCACAAACACTAAATATAAAAATATTGGGGTGGTCTGGATATTAATTGGCACACCAAAGGGTTAGGTACTAAAGTTTTGGTCTTAGTACAGGACCCAGAGACCCCTGACTGGAACTGACCAGAATGCATCCTCCCTGAGGTCTAGTTTTCATAGTAGGTGCCATGCAAGTTTCCAAAGAAGGGAAGCAAGAGTCCTACCTAGTTACGACAACAGTGGGCACAACAACGACAAGTGTGGCACCACCCTAAGGGTCCACCCCGTAGTGGCAAACATACCTCGGTGGTGACCAACAGCTTTTTATTTGAACTGAACACCCACTCAACAAGGGACAATTCATGCCTGGTACTGAAAACCTAGCCAACTACCCAGTGTAGTACAGTCATAGATCTTAGAGGAGAACCTACAACCACTGCTTTTCTTAGCCAGTATACTCCCTAACTGTATCCTAATAAATATTTGTCCTCACACTGTCAGTTAAATGTATCTTCATCTTCCGTCAAGGAAATGCCACTTTGCAACATACAGAAATCATTGCCTAAAACCACAATTGATCAAAATGCAGGCGAGGGCCCAGTCCCAATGGACACATCTACAAAACATTTCCACACCTAAGGTTCAAGAGGCATTGAAGAAGATGGGGCAGAAAGACTGCAAGATCTAAGGATGAAAAAGTTTGCTGCAAAATTATGCCTCCTAGTGATGTCCGAGGCAACAATCATTAAGACTCACCAACATGACTGACTGTCTAAAAATGAGATGAACAAGGACAACACGAATAGACATGCTAAAGCAGACAAAGGAAAGACCACAAGGCCTCACCCTGCACAATTGAATGCTGAGAGTGGAAGACATAGTCTCTCCCAGGGAAGAGCACACCAACTGGTTATCCACCACCAAACAGTCAGCCCCAAAACCAAGCATGTAAGTAACATTATACCAACTGACCAGGTTGTATTTGGGAATACATATGAATACAGTAGAGAGAGAGAGAGAGAGAGAGAGAGAGAGAGAGAGAGAGAGAGAGAGAGAGAGAGAGAGAGAGAGAAAGAGAGAAAGACAGAGTATCATGATTAATAAGAACCCAGAGACAGAAATTTGGGTTCAACTTGAAGGTCAAAAAAGCAAAACAGCCAGCTACTGGCTCTTACCTCAACTTCAGTCCAAAATGGCAATCCTTCCTCCAGGAATTTCAAAATGAGACTGAGTGAGAGCTGTCTCCTCACATCTTACATTCCTCTCTAGGGTTGCGATTAAGGGTGTGAAACCCTACCACCCAGTTTCTATGGCAAACTAGTGTGGCTACTGGGATTAAAGGTGAATATCACCACTGCCTGGTCTGTAAGGCTGATGAGTGTGGCTGTTTTACTCTCTGAACTTCAGGCAAGCTTTATTTATTAAAGTACAAATGAAATATCACTATATATATGCATATAACAACAATTGATCAAAAAAGAGGCTGTGAATTTGAAAGAGAATAAGGAGTGGTATATGAAAGAAAATGAAGGGAGAAATAAACTAATTTTATGATAATCTTTAAAAATAAATGTCATTAAGGAAGGTTTGTACTATTCAGACGAGAGCTCCTGAGACACAACTAGACCAAGGGCTTTGCCTTCCTCCATGGACTGACCCAATGACATACTCATCATTTGACAGCACAGCTGTACTGGTGAACCACCCAGACATGAGACCTGCTAAAAGGAAGCACATCAGTAAGGACATGGTCCTGGTGGCTGTAGCCTCATCCAGGCCTCTTCCTTGGTCTGTCCCTAGCTTCTCTGAGCCACATGTTAGCCACTTTCCTCCACCATAGATTCCTACAAAGTGTGCTGCCTCACAGGCCTCATCCCAGAAGCAACAAAATCAAAGGCCCAAAGCTCAAAACTTCTGAAAACATATGTCAATGCTTTTCTTTCTTTTCAGCTGTTTTTAACCAGCTATTTTATCACAACTATGACAAGCTAAGACAAATATGCAGCCACTTTGGACATAAGCACATTTGGATATCAAGAACGCAGCATCTATCAGTCTATTCCAGGGCATCTGTGAGAAATGAAAATGCTTCCATACTAACACCTGAATATCAATGTTCAGAGAGGCTTCATTCACAGTAAGAAGTGGAAACCATCCAAGGGCTCATCGCTAAACCAATGGAAAAACAAAGTACTTGCCATGGTATTGAAACTAACTGCCACATGCTTGCTTTTATTCAACTATTTCTAAATAGTCCTTCTATAAAAGCAGCAATATGCTAAGAACATGCTTGTTCCCTAAACACTAAATAGTTCAAACATATAAAGTATAACATCAAATGCTCATAAACAATTCTTCCCATGGTGAAACATTTTTTTAAATGGAAACATAGTATACAACCCATTTCGATCTTTAATTAAATTTATCTAGAGAAAATCCCACAAGTTATACCAGCTAAGCAAAACACTAATATACTCAAAATGGTATAAAACTGTTCAATCTAAAAATCCTAATAACCAACATCAATAAGAACTGGAAATCTGTAATCTTGCAATTATTCATAGAGTTTGCATTTTGTTCTATTATAAACAAGTTTTGCACATAGGAACAACTATAGCATCTAACACGTACATACAGTCCACTCTATTCACATGGATGTTACTACAGAACACTATCATTATTTTTTCTGAATATATAATAAAAATAATTTTCACAATGAAGTAACAGAAGTATTAAGTATGAGGCAGGTTATATATGAAATCTGCCTTCATTTATAAGTTATAATTTAATATGGTTATTACCTCTACTGTTAATGTGTAATGCATGGCAGCTTAAAACTAAATACTACATTATACTGTGATAATAGTAGCTATAGTATTCTGAAATGTGCTTCATTCATCAAAGTTATATGAGGATTTGGACTAGTACTTCATGAAATCTAGATCTATTACAAGTGGCTAAAAGAGGAAGGAGGAAGACAGAAAAGCTTTTAAGGAAAAAAACAATCACTTTGGAAGGATGCCTCTCCTGTCTAAGTAGACACAGAGGACTGCGATGGCTGGCTTCATTGCCAACAAGAGTCTACCAGAGCAGTGTGTGCACACTTGTGGCAACACAGCATCGCTTAATTCAAAGAAGTCATTGTGGGGCCAGGCTGACACTTTCTAATTCATCGTAATACCAGAAACCAGGAAACCCGACAGCCACAAAAGGCTTTGAATCTGTCTTAAAGGAGGATGGGGATTCAGAACAAGCCCAGGGAGCTGCGTTCGGCAGAGAAATGGTCTGATTCTACAGGAAACAGAAAAATGAAAACCCTCTCATACAGACCAAACCATGACAAGAAATGAGAAACCACCACATTAAACTTGATACTCTTTATTTACCTCCTCATTTCTGTTAGTCACAGACTAAGCATAAAGCAGTGGATATTGCCAACAGAGCTCTAGCAAACATTAGGCATCCACAGACAAGCACATGGTGAAGGTGTAAAGACATAATATCATCTTTATTGGCCAAACACAATACCGCATCTACTATAAAGTGATACAACAGAAAAATGTGAAGATACTTATAGAACACGGTGGAAGAAACTGTGAGAGGAGTCCAGAAAAGTATTAGAAAGAAAATATTTTAGAAGAAAGGGCTCAAATTCAGAGCACAAACAAGAAGGGTAGGAAGAGAAGATGTGTGACAGAACCTACTCAGAGAACAATGATGGGTCTGCCGTGACTCACACAGTTTGAAAAGCACCAAGAGATGGCTACAGAGACCACCAGAATGGGTGTGCCTAGGCAAGTCAGGTGGGTAGATGGTGGAGAATCAACAGAGTCAAGTCTTCATTAATCAACAGAGTTAAGTCTTCAACTAGACCCAAGAGATGACTCCTACTACACACAAGGTTGAGCAGCCACTGGCTCCAATTAGAGCTGCTTTGACTCTAGAAGAAACACAGCTTCTAGAAAGGGCACACCAAATGACTACTAATCTGTACTAGGATGAGTTTCTAGGACTCAACAGGACCACCAGGGTCTCTGAGAGCAGACAGCAGGACAGAAGCTAAACTGGGAGAGCTGTAGGAAATTAGCCATATGCTATTTCTTCATCTCCATAGGGGGTTTTGGTAGCTTTCTTTGTTAAGTTGTCAGCAGGACACTTGAGTTGTTTTCCATGTGAATGCTGTATTTCGCACAACAAAAAACTGAGAAATAGTACACACACACACACACACACACACACACACACACACACACACATACCTGCTCACTCAAGAATGGGCAACTGCTCTCACTGCATTCCACCCACAGCATCCTTCAAACTCACTCCTTACACACTTTTTAGC
The DNA here is from genome assembly GCA_004026605.1 of Ondatra zibethicus. Lineage (NCBI taxonomy): Eukaryota > Metazoa > Chordata > Mammalia > Rodentia > Cricetidae > Ondatra > Ondatra zibethicus. Next base: position 44,978 of record PVIU01004163.1, read on the forward strand.
TTACCTCTTGAAGAACTTTACCAGCTAGGGGTGAGACACTAATATTTTCTCCTTCAGGATGGATCTGGAAATTCACTCTTTGATAAAGAATCTGAAACAAGAAAGGTCGCATTTTTGTTTTAATTTCCTTATTTTCACATTGTAGACTTGAAATTTAAGAAGTAATAGGTTCTTCCTCAAGGGGTGGGGGTGCTATTTGATAACCTACAGTTTTGGGCAACAAACTGTTACCCAAACAAGCAAAACAAATCAGGGGTTTGGGAAGAGTTGCACAAGAGAGGGACAGTTCTAGGAGTAGGAATGGTCTGTGAGAAGCCTGCCACTGATGGATGTCTATGGCATGAAATGTAAGGGTCACTGTGCCCTCCCTCTGCCAGCTGTTTCTCATAGAGAAGGGTCTCCACCCAATTTAGTATGATTTTAGGGAATTTAGCATCTCTCCAAGGCCAATTTCCACTCTTGATTTCTCAAGAACACCAGAAAGAATATATAACAAGTTGCTTTAACTAACATGGTTTCAGATACAGTTCATGTGATCATTTCCCATCTATTTTATTCTACATTTCCTTCATTTTTCAATTATTTATTTCCTAACATACTTGTAGTTTGATTCAAACCTCTTACACCCTTTCTTCCTTACTATAATAAAGCCAACAACACTTTAATATCCTCAGGTTTTCAAATTCCTTTTGGGTGACGATTGTGATTGTTCTAGAACATCCGTATGCTACAAAAACAAACAACATAGACCCACATACATACACTCAACAAAATAAATCTCACACACATCTGATTAGTGTATTTGTGATCACTTACCTCTGTTTGAAGAGAGCTGCTAGCTGCCAAAAGCAGTTCAATGCTGCTGGGAGGACAATGTGTCAAAGCAAAGGCCATGAGCTCCTGACGAGTGGCCAGGTCCTGGAAGCCTTCTGATTGGCCCAACTGGCTACAAACAGCCCAACTTTCTGGATATCCTGAAAAATTAGCAAAGAGGAAAAAAAGAAGAAAACATGATTTGCAGCAAGGAAGAGTAATGTGAGCAAAGGCAAGGGGTCCAACAGAGTCCTAACTTGGGCTTGTGGTATCAAGGCAACAAAGCAGTCATTAACAACACAATGTGCACAAGGCACGAATATCCAAATTAGAAAAGAAAGATTTGACTGATTCATTATCCACAAAATTCAGGGCTACTTGAGACAAGAATTTTGGACAGAACCCTTTAAATTTCAGAAGTGATAAATGAATGCAAACTATTCACAGAACTTAATGTTCAATAGAAAGGTGGATTCTGAATTAAAAATAACAAGAGTTTGACACTGCCTAACTACTTGGCATTTCTGTGAACTGGAAAAAGCTCCAATGCCACACCTTCCATTACGACTACAAAGAGACAATAATAGCAACCCCTTTTCTCTAGAGTAGTTGAAAGGACTAAAGCACATTTGTACTGGAAAGTGCAACAGAATTTGCAGACTGTTATAAAGAGAATTAAAGCAGGTACGCACATAGAAACACCCACTTCATAGAAGACAGAAGGTTGAGGCCAAATGGAGCTAGCAAGAGCCCCAGGAGATGGTTTTCTACAATAATGACACACTACGAATTCCTCAAATACACTTATTCTCATTTGAAGGTGCTCCAGGCTGACTGAAGATTTTGCTCTAAGGATTAAAGGCATCCACCCAGAAACATGTCTCTAAATATGCACACTAAAAATTCTGGAATTAACATTATAGAAATAAAATTAATATGAAGAGTTCTAAAAGTAATTTTGGATACAATAATATTTGTATAGAAAACAATGACTCTGAATTTCATGTGGCAACATCACAATTAACTGTAAAGAATGCAGGTTTTCATGGAACGTCTTTTTTTTTTTTTTTTTGCTTTGGTTTTGGTTTTTCAAAACAGGGTTTATCTGTGTAGCCTTGGCTGTCCTGGAACTCATTCTGTAGACCAGGATGGCCTTGAACTCACAGAGATCTGCCTGCCTCTGCCTCCTGTTTGGATTAAAGGTGTGCTCTGCCACCGCCCAGCATTGAAAATTCTTTCTAATGATAAGGTTAGGATGTTCTGTATTGACTTCCAGAGTATAAAACTATTTGTATATTTCTTGCCAAAGATCATGTCCTTGACCAGAACTTTACCCAGGTTCCCGTGAGCTGTGTTTTAGGCCAGGTCTCATTCTGGCCCTCATAGCTCAGGTTTCTGAAACACTTGAAGGCTGAGCATGATCCACATCCTTGACACCAAATCAAACACTGTCACCTTCTGCCCTTTCCCCTGCACCTGCCTTCAAAGACCTTCCTAAAACAATTCAGAGATGCTTCCTCTCCCTGAACCTCTTTTCTTTTCATTTTCCATCAAATAACCAACTTCAGTCAGTTCATAAGATATAATGGCCATCTGTCCATGATGTTTGAGGAACTGGGTCTAATTTCTCTCACACAGTAATCCTAAACAGCCTTCCTGACAGTTACCAGTCACTAACAGGCACAGTACAGACACAGGGCTGGAGATCACTAGATGCAAGGAGCCCAGAGTGAATCCCCAGCAATAAACAAGTGCAGGGATGCTGAGTGAGCAGTGTGGGAGTTACCTGCAGTATAGCATGCTGCACTCACTGCCCTATTCGAATACAAAGGTTTTCCTGTGGAGGCTTCATGATAGAGGGTACTGTGCTTTCTTCCAGTGAGGAAGGTGTGCTTTGGATGAGAAATTATTCCTCAATAAAGTCTCAGTATTCTTTCAAGACAGAAACTTTAAATTCAATTTAGAAAATATTTAGGCAAAACGCCTTCCCAATTTCTCAACACCATTTTATTTCTTACATTAAGATATAGAAATACTGACTATCCAATTGCAATGTAGATATCTTCCAAATTTTATTTTGTATAATATAAAAAATAGCATTAAAATGCTTCAAATAATATTGTTCCTAAAATGATGAGCATATCTAGACAGGGAATGTAAAGTAAACAAAATCAAAGATAGTCTATTATATCTGAGCCCATTAAAATATTGATATTAATATATAAATACACAGCATACATGCTTGCTGCTTATAAAATAATTTCTGTAGGACCCAGCCATGACAAGTTCAATAAAGGCGCAAGTCTCAGTAGTTTACCCTAAGACAATACGTGATTCCAAGAAAGACTATAACTGAGACTGCCCAGGCCAACAAGAAACAGGAAATTCCTAAGATTCAAACCATTGTAGATGGGATCACCTGCCAGCACCCACCCATTGCTTTTCCCCAGGACACACATAGATAAATGTCAGCCAATCAGTGATGTGAGATTCCCCTCTGCATTCTGTGGATATGTTTTATTACCATTAAAGAAGCTGTTTTGGCCAATGGCTTAGCAGAGCAAAGCCAAGCGGAAAATCCGAACAGAGATACAGAAAGTAGGCAGAGTCAAGGAGCATAATATAGCAGCCAAAGGAGAAAGACACCAACTGTCAGCCAGAACCGTGCTGGTAGGCCACAGCCTCGTGGTAATTCACAGATTAATAGAAATGGGTAAATTTGAGATGTAAGAGTTTCTGTGTGATTATTCGGGTCTGAGCAGCTGGGAGATGAACAAGCAGTCTCCACCTATACAATGGTGCACAACATGGGTCGACTACATCCACATAAAACCTGAGAGAGCTCGGAAAGAAATTCTTCACACACACACACACACACACACACACACACACACACACACACACACACACACACACACAAATAAACCATAGTTAAGCACAGCTTCATGGCAGCAGCATTTTCTCGGGTAGGATTTGTTGGCTAGAAGCAAACAGAGGCACAGTTCCTATAAGAGAAGGCTTCCTGACTCAGCAGTAGCAGCAAAAACTGTGCAGCTCCTTTAAGAAGGCTTCCTGGTTCATGCTAGTTGCATGAACAGCTCTGGCTCTTTCAGGGGGCTGAGCACTTGAATGAGGTTTGAGGTAGTGTGCTGCGAGTCAGTGGCAGCATGGTGAGGATGGTCCCCACCTAGCAGTACTGGAGTTGACAGTAAAGGCACCTCTGCCATACTGAAAGGTTGAGAGAGGAGGAGCCAGCATCCAGGGCCACTGTGACTAAGCTGCTTACCATTTTCAAAGCACTTCTGGTTTGAAAATGATTACAGATAGTTTAAAAAAAAGACAGATTCAAACAGAAATAAATGTCTGAACAGGTCACAGTGTGTTTTTAAAAATGTACATAGGCTTGACAGAAGAAAATGAGTACAGACAGTTATAAAAAAATAGTTTCAAAAAATAAAACAAAGTCTTTAAAAAAACACAGTACAAACAGTCATAGATTAAAGGAGTAAAGAAAAACAAGCCACGTAAGATGGAAAATACACAGAGATTCTGGATTATGTATATTATTGTGTTTTCTTTTAATTTTTTGACTGAGAATGAGCTAAGTACAGAGAGACATTTCATTGTATGGGCTGATAAGCTAAACCAACATATATATTTTAAAGGTATCTTGACTTCAAAATCTTCGCCTAAGGATATGCTACTTTGGAAAAGAGATTCTGCTTTTGGTTCCACGGAGTATAGAAAGCTGTGGATTCCTTATCAGCTAATATGGTTTGATCAAACAAGACCCCCTGAAGCAATGGCCCAGATGGTCCAACATCCATGACAGCTTCAGGAATGTTGGCTAAGATGGAACTACCACACAAGATACCCATGAAAGACCTGATTAACAGCACCCCCAATCAGCAGGAAGTAGTCTAGAGAACAATGCCCAAATTCCCTAAACAATTATTTATAAATGTTTGTTTATTTTAAAGGGAGATATGATATAGAGATGAATATTTTGTATTGGTATGGATTTTAGTTTATTGGTACAAATTTAAGGTCAATTTTGTTATATGTATATTTCTGCTCTTAATAAAGGTATTGTGCTTGTACAGCTCATTTAAAAATATAATGTATAATTAAGAATTACAGATTAATAGATAGTCATCTATAATAGTCAAGCTTGTAGTCATGTTAGTTAGGTTTTCTAGACGTAAAGAGATAAATTTCAGATGGATAGGTATTCTTCAAACCTTTCAAAGACTATAGAATATGGCATTTAAAATATTATAAGAACCTAGGACTTTTCATGACAATGAGACACATTGTCTCTGGCAGTATCAATCTACTTCAAGAGGATGATGGGCATCGAACAGGCTCCTTATTGAGCTGTTTAGCCATTTGGGCAAGAAACTGCTCTTGCCTAGAATGCTTGATGGTATGCTGTATGAACTGGACATGCAGAAAAATGACTGCTGAACTTGACTAAAAGTGAGATGGTCCTTCAGGGTTCCTGCTTCATAAAAGAGTCTGCCAGACATTCTGCATGATACAGAAGAAGTTACCAAAAAACTGCCATAGAGGTAAAATTGTCTTTCAAATTTCCTGATTTGTGGAAAAGTCTGCCAGATACTATAGGCCTGTAGGCTGAAGATGAATGCCCCATTGTTACAAAAGAACTTTGGGTGGCTGTCCAGGCAGCAAGATGTCTCTGTCAATTCTAGAGTTTTGAAAGTTGTTTACAATGTACTTCCTGTTAACTTAGGTAATATTATATCCTTCTGGGGTCTTTGATGGAGTTGAAGAATAGATAGTTATAGTTTTTCTTAATTATAATAAAAGATAAAGTAGATATAAATATTGCAAATGTAATTTTTGCTTGATACCTGTTTTCTATATGTAATGTTACTATGTTAAAGTTAAAACCTTCCTTTTTTAGACAGAAAAGAGGAAATGATGTAGGATTCCCTTCTGTATGCTGTGAATATGTTTTATTAACATTGGTTATTAAAGAAGCTGTTTTGGCCAATGGCTTAGCAGAGCAAAGCCAGGCGGGAAACCCAAACAGAGATATAAAGATATAGAGAGAAGAGATATAAAGATAAAGTAGGCAGAGTCAAGGAGACACCATATAGTTGCCAAAGAAGAAAGATTCCAACCACCAGCCAGAACCTTACAGGTAGGCTACAGCCTCATGGCAATACACAGATTAATACAAATTTAAGATGTAAGAGTTAGCTAAAAATTGCCTAAGCCATTGGCCAAACAGTGTTGTAATTAATACAGTTTCTGTGTGATTATTTGGATCTGGGCAGCTGGGAAACAAACAGGCAGCCTCCATCTACAAATCGAGGATCCTGAACTGTAGAAATCCTTCACCACTACCCTTGCAATTATAAAACCCAACCCCAACTGAGTTTGGGGCTCTCTGATCACTTCCAATATATTGAACACTTGGAGAGCCTGAGTTTGCAAACTTATGTAAGAATAAAGCCTCTTTGCTATTACATATAGGACTTGGTCTCCTAGTTGATTTTGGGGGGACACCGTGATCTGGGTATAACAATCTCAAACAAACATGGGCCTGGCTTGCCAATCAGGCTGAAAGATTTCAGAAGAACCCATTTCCATTATTTATCATGTAGAGAGGATGCTAGCAAAGTGCGAAGCTGTCTACTCACCTGCAGCCATCAGATCCTGACAGTATATACTGGCTGCTTTGTAGTCCTGGACATGCAGTGCTTGTTCTACTAACAGGATCAGAACCTGGCCACACCTTTCTTCTGGGTCTTCCCCTGTACACAGATGCAGACAACATGATAATTAAATCAACCTCAACTGATCGAGTTCAGTAACAGTGTGTATCAAATGCACAAGTAAAAAGGATTAAATTGATTTTTAGTGATTGGAGGATAAAGGTTATCATAGTTTTTACCTTCTTATCTACTTATTCTGCATGGAAGTCCTTCTCAGTCTCTGAAGATATCATTGATTAATATTAGTTGTTAAGATATGCAAATCTCTCTCTCTCTTTCACACACACACACACACACACACACACACACACACACACACACACACACACACAAAGGATAGTCTACAGTCCTACAAAGGACTTGATCTTTCCTTTACTAAGGAAAAAGTCTATATTTCAAAAACAGGTTATTAAATGAGCCCTTATGACCTCAGGTCTATCACCAGGACCCACATGATGGAGGAAACTAGCTCACCCAAGTTGTATTTGACCTCTGCTCTCATGCCACACACAATAAATAAAATGTAAAACCCAAACAAAGACTGTCCAAAATTGATGGAGAACTGCTGACTTGTCTCTAAACCAGACCACCACCACCAATCAAATCTTTGAATAATCCATGAGCATTGCTAAGCCTCAACTCTGTGTTTGCCCTCCACACTTCAGTCTCAGCAAAGTCCTCAGCAACTAGGTAAGCCAGAATCCCCATACTGTATACTGTACTGCCTCATCTCATATGTTCATTTCTCCTCTGCTAATATTTGACCATTCTGGGCTCTTAAGGAAGAAGTCCATATCCTGTTAGGTTCAGAGAGTGGAATCCTCTCTTACCCTTGACGGGTGTTCTTGGTAATCTTATACACACCCACGAGAGAAAGAGAGAGAGAGAGAGAGAGAGAGAGAGAGAGAGAGAGACAGACAGACAGATGACAGACAGAGAGACAGAGACAGAGAGAGATACTCACACATACACACAAGACACTCACCCATGCGTACACACACACATATGCACACACACACAAAGAACACACTTCTGCCTGTCATTGAGAAACCAATAGCAGGAGAAAACTCCAGCACCTTGACTTCCTAGAGAGCCAACAGAAATCCAACCAATGGGAAGCAGTAAAACGCCACAGAGCTACAATAGAACCATTTAGTTAAAATTGCCAAGGTAATTGAGACTATTGGGCTTCTCAAAAATCAGGAAATGCTAAATAAAGTTTGTATGCCCGACTATTATAGTTACTACCTCAGAAATGTGTGTGGCCTTCATGGTATTCTGTGACTTAATGAATACAGAGCTACTGAACAAAGTATTGGAAGTATTAAAAAAAATCACTTTCCTTCTGTTTCAATAAATTGGTAAAACAGTAAGACTGAATTGGTGCTGCAAACATACTCTCTGAAGATGTCTGAATGCACAGGACCCTGCACACAGCTAGCTATTGTGGTACAACACATATCATCAGAGTTTAAGGATTTCAATTCCCTACTGAGCTGTGTATGGTCTTCGGTGTTTAAGATGGCTTCTGTGAAAACAGACATGTCTGAGAGCCCTCCACGGCCTGAGAGCTGTTACTAGAACACAGTCAGGCTGGGCACCAGAACACTGACTGCTCATCATCCTGAGTGCACAGCACCCTCTCAGAGCACTTTCCTCAAGAGAGTATGGTCATGAGAACCACTGAGAACCACTGTGTTCACTACAAACTTCACATCTTAATTCTTCTTTACTTTGTGCTCAATGAACACGCATTTCCTATCTTGCACCTACCTGAATTTGCTGATATAAACTTTGAAGAACTGTGGGACAGTATGGACCCAGAGTTTTAATAAGAAGACCTCATTTTCAGCATTGAACATTTAATGTCAGAAGGGACCAGAGGACTACACTAGAGGGATTTTGTTTTGAATTCATCTTTATAAAAATGTATGATACATGCCTTGTATTTGAAAGGAATGCCTGAGACATAAACATCTGAGTACAAAGTGCTCAGAAAATGAAAAACTTTAGCTGAGACAATCAGAGACCCCTAACTATCCAAGTAATACTCGCAAGGACTTAGGGGCGGGTTTTTGTTAAAAGCATGGACTCTTTCCTGAGCCTGCAAATGTCCAGTAAGTGCCTGAAAGCTTGATAAACGCTGGCTTCTCTGTCTCCACTGCATCCATCTTCTTCGCCCAAAGTCATTTTGTCCTTCAGTCACCTCAGTTCCAGGAAGAATGGTCTAATGGGTGAACAGCTGGTGGGAGTAGGTTCCATCGCCAAGCTGCTGTGACTGTGACACTGGAACAAGGCTCCTTGGATCAGTCATAGATAATGACCAACAGGCCAGAGCCCGACTCCGCTCCCTTCCCTGTATAATCTAGGAGCTCTGGGTGCTTCCCTGGAAGACTGAAGTAGCATCACTAGTCCTCCTTATAGCATCCGTTCAGCTACAGCGATTAAAGTGATTTTCCAATTTTTCAGCCTTACTCCTTTAGGTGTGGGGACAGGTGGCGAGACCTAATATGTAAATATGTAGGTATCCTCAGAGTTGAGCCTCCATTCTAGGGCTCTACCAATCAAGACCAGGAATCAGCTTCCAGTTAGCCTCTAAGTAGGAGGTTTCCACATCTATATTATGCTTGTTTTCTTAAATACCTTAAAGGTTTTCCTCTTTTAGTCTACAGGACTTTGAACCAATCCAGGTTTGATTCTACCTGATTCATGAGGCTATCTGCTGAAATAAGCTGATTATAATTTTAATGCATCTCCATTTAGCTTTTAACAAGCCCATTAAGTTTCCTACTACAAAGACCCCAGTGTAGCAAACTGAAATCTAAATAAATAGTTTGGAATATTCTCCCTCAACATTTTAGCAAATATTAAGACCTTTTGAAAATAGAATGCACATATCTCAGTAATGCAGACATAAGTATGTCAAGAATGGCAAGAAAATTTTTTCTAATATATTAATGAAATTTTTCTATTATTTTAAAATTCATATGCTCAATTCAACTGAGTATACACTGCCACTATAATGATAACCAGGAAGTTAGCATGGTCCAAGCCAAGGTCATTATGAAAACCTAGATTATAAATTTCATTTAATAAAAAAGTCTTATGCCACTTATAAATGTCAAAGGCACTGTTATAATGTAACTTTACCACCTCTTCCAAAACTAGGTAAGCTACATGATATTTTTGTCTTAGCTGTCCTTAAAAGGTAGCAGCATGAAAGAAAGGATAAACAAGTAATAATAAAATACAATATAAATTAACTCAAACTTATTTCCATATGGGTAATAACAGCCTCTATTTTTCATTTAGAAAAGGAAAAACAATCTTCCCTCTAATTTAATAATTCTTATTTGAAAATACTTCCTGTGAAAAGACAACTTAACTAAAAGAAAGCGTACAGAAGGTGAACAATATGCACACTTCCTGTATGTGTGGAGCACCCCAGCAAGAGACAAAGCACAAGGCAGCCTCTTGAACACAGAACACCCACAGATACAAAGACCCTCCCTCACCTTCCTCTTGAAGGAAGCCTGCCCAGACATTCTCTGTTAAACTGTAATATACTCCTTTACTTCTCAATTTTCAGAGACTTACTCATGACTAACCATATCTACACACGTGAGGAAATGCACATACCATGTTTAATATAAACCCATTTCCTACCTAATACTCTTGAAATGCTTGCATTTGTGCACAATATATACAACAGTGACAGAGCCATGCATTTTATCTCATGTATCTTGGCTAGGCTCTAAACACTAAACTCACTGTTGAAGACAATGTGCAAGCCCCTAACATCTAAGTGAAAAGTTTAATCCTGTATAATCTTGGGAGGCAGATGGGGTCACAGAGAAAGATTCACAGATGAAAGGGGTGGGGGTGGGTAGGGGTGAAAGGCTCCGATGCAGAGCAGTCTTAGGCCATACCTGTGGAATCAGACCAGGTCCTAGTCTTCTCAACCAGCCATGGGAATTTCAGACTCAACCAACCCACTCATGGTAGCAGAGGCCAATTTTGTATAGCTGTCTCTCATGCTCTATTTGCTTTACTTCTCTGGTAGAAGCAGGAGTAATAAAACAAGGGATTTCACCTATTACTTCTCTTTTTATACATGTTTTCAAAGGGACTGGGTCTCAATATGCAGTATAAATTGAGCTCTGAATCACAACCTTTCTGTCTCAGCCTTTCCAAGAACTATGAGTATTTACATGTGTCAATACCTTTACGCATTATTTTCTCTTATCTAAGATCAATAAACTCCATATCTGATGATTTCCGCACAAAGAGTCATACATGCATAAAAGTGTTATTAAGGAGATGAAACACACAGAGGCCACTGAGAGCCATCACACATCAGAAAGAGTATACGCACAGATAAAAGCCGAAGGTAGAAAGGCAACTGCCTGGCTAAAAACCAAACTATGTAATTTATCTAATCCTATGTCTTCACTTTCAAAATGAGGTTCATCTCTCTGCCTATAAGGCGCACAGTAATGAAGATCAGAGATAAATATTAAAAAATGAAGCTGTATGAAATATTAAAGAATAAAATTGAAATCATTATTGTTGATAAATTTTACGTGAAGAATGGCCAAATAGCAATCATGAAGTCCAAAGTTACTTAGCTGAAAGTTAAAATTTGATCAGGTAATCCAAAACTCAATATGGTTAAGAGCAATCCTAGAAAATGTCCTTAAAGAAGTAAATTCTCAGAGACAAGAGCCAGGATTGTGGGTCTCATGGAGAGTGATGAAGGAAACCATTCATGGCTGTGGTGCTCATGTGTGTCATTCTGACCTCGGGAGACTAAAGAAGATTAGATGAGAGGCTAGCCTGGGCTACATAACAAGACTATTCCTTCCATGGTTTGTCTGAAGAACATTAGTGGTTTCACAACAAACAGCTCTGAGTACTGAAGTACAACATAAAATATGTCTACAAATAGCTCTATGTTCCCTTTGAAGAGGGGCCGAACGCCCCTCCCCCGACAATGTGTCTTGGTTATTTATGATGACTCTCCCTTACCCACAGATTATTTCTGCAAGTTTTGAGGAACATGATGGAATTGAGCACTGCCACATGCTTTGTACTCAAGACATGAGTCATCCCTGTATCCACTGTACTGTAAGACACGCCTCCAGTCACTCTGCATCATTTTGGTTACCAGTCCCATTGTCACAATACACAGGGCTTGTGTTCATGTACCCGTTAGTTACTTAGTAGGGTCCTAAAGTGCCAAATGAAAATGGTTGCCATTTGGGTATGCCAGAATCAAAATGAAGCCATAAAGGGCAAGCTTTAAAGAAAAGGTGAAAGGTCTTGATTTAGTAAGCATAGTAAGAATGAGCCTTCGGCCTGTGAAGCTGGAAAAGGGAAACGTCACTATAGTTCTAAAATCACACTTCAAACTGTAAAAGCTGTGGTCACCAGGGCAGGGGCAGGGTTAAGGCAGAAAAGACACTAAATCTGTACCTGATAGCGACTTTTGTGTAAACGCACATCTGGCAGGTAGGAGCATTGTAGTTAATGGAGCATAAAAGGCAGAGTCAGAGATTTTTACTTAAAAGTCAGGCTCCTACTTCATCCTGGTAAGCAGACCGCTTAACTTCTGTAACTTCTGAATTTCTACTATAAAATGGGAAGCTAACCACCAGTGTGACAATTTTGCAGAAAACTGAATGAGGTAAAATGTATGAAAACTTTGCCAAATAGTAAGTGCACAAAATTTTCTAACGAGTTCATCAGAACTATCAAACTAAATCTGGCTTGGGAGTGTGCTGGTACAGTGGGTGCTTCACACAGCAGTCTCCTTTGAATGATAACAAGGACTTCTGCTGACTTTACAACTGTACACCCCGATTAAGCCCTTGTCATTTCAAGGGCATCTGATTTTCCCAAAACTTCAGTATAAACACACACTTTTATAACAGGCCAAGATTCCTAGAAAATATTGTTCCTTGCTTTAAAAAGAAAAGAAGAGTTCTTCTGAGCAACTAAGCAAATCCTGATGTTCATATAGATTGATGTGATAAATGGGACAGGAGTTTAGCACTCAGAGACTTACCTGCAACCCTCAGCAACTCAGCAAGGCCTAGCAGCTTGGCCGACTGTTTATAGCATGTGGGAGACTGCAAAACACACTCCTTGATGAGGCTGATCCGATCAGAACACAGGCGCACTAAAAACAGACAATGAAGAACTTCATGAACACACAAAGGGGTGCCACAAATGTTCAAGCATAAGGGAACCAAAATGTAATTACTGATCTCAGAGTGGCTGCAGTGACATACCCCTGTAATTCAACAGTGCTGAAGCTGAGGCAGGATGATCATGCATTTGAGTCCAGCATGGACTATAAAGTAAGGACTCATCTCCCCAAGCCCAAGTTCAAAATATACTTTAGTGTGTATGTGTACACACATACACACACACACACACACACACACACACACACACACACACACACAGAGAGAGAGAGAGAGAGAGAGAGAGAGAGTGAGTTAAAGACAGGGTCTCACTCAAGTTGCTCTGATTGCCTGGTTGTGCAGAAACCCTCCTGCCTGCCTCCTGAGTACTGCGTTTACAGGCAAGTACAACTAAGCCTGGCTAAGGCAACCTCACCCCAGGACAGAGGGCACCATGTTCCACATCTCCTATGGCTAAGCCCAGTCCTCTCACTTAAACTAGCACTCAGGAAAATGAAACGCCTAATCAACCAATTCATATTATAGAACAAAGAATATTTAAAGGTAAAAGGTCAAAGGACATCAAGTGAGCTCCAAGGGTAAGTAGTTCTTACTCAGAGTAGCGATGGCAAAGAAGATGGTACTGCCTAAGCAGCTGACTTGCAGTAACCATGACAACTGCATCAGCAGCTAACATAAAATGGAGATGAATTGTGTCTCCAGAACTGACTTATGTATAACAACCACACAACACCAACCCTAATAAACAGGTTATTTTCCCTAAGGGAAGAAGCTGAGGTACAGAGAGCTTAAGGTACTTTAACAAAGACCGAAAAGAGGTGGGTCCTGAATTCAACCCAAGTCTCTAAATTTTGCCTGTGGCTTTCATATTTATTCCTAAACCCCTAGTAAATCCTTATATAGCCTACACTTTGGAAATGTCTCATATGTAGTTGGCTGAGAGGGACATAAATCTTAGGGAAATGAAGATATTGTGGTTTTTCATTAAAATTAGTCTTTTATTTTCTACATTTTTATTGCAATTGAATTTGGAACTTATAGAAAGGTTGCAAGTTATGTTACAAAAATATCTACATTGTAATAGTGTATTAACTGAATTCACCAGCTTATAATTCCTTCTAATCTTATACATGTATACACAATCATACACTCATACACTCAATCCTGTCTTCCTCTATATGCACATACACATACACAGACAAATACTTTTGCTAACCATTTGAGGAAAAATTGCAAAGCACATGTCCTTTACACCTCCGTGTTCCAGTATGTACATCCTGAAGTGCAGGGTGTTTGCAGATGGACAGCTGTATCCCATCCCAGTGTTATATCCCAAATGTCCACCTTGCTAACCTTGTGCTATGACTTCTTGGGACAGTGAAGGAGAGTGGAAATGCTATATGCCATGTGTGAGTAAAGGCCACATCACTGCATTCCCTGCTGATGTTCCCCTGCATGGGAACGTTGTCTCAAGACATGCAGAGCTAATCACAGTGGGCAGCTCTAGTCACACAACCCAGCCTGTGAGCTGCTGGTAATTTCTATTTGCCGCTATAACACAGTGCAGTCAAGGTTTTAAAGGCCTGTATCCAAGGTCTCTATAAGTTGATTTTTAAAGTGTGGGCTTTCCTCTTAGTATCTGCTGCCATTTTACATGTTTTCCTCCAGATTCAATAACACAATGACTATGAAACAGCTACTTTTTTACGTTCTAAATAGATGTTTAAAGCAAAGCCTGTTATGGATATAATACTTCTACACACAAAAAAAAAAGGCTGGATCTTATATGCCATGTGCCTTGCATGCTTCTAATAGAAGTTCTAGCTTTAGGGGGCTGACTTCCCTATTATTATCATCCTCCTCCTAACCACAACCAAGGTAGGAAACTGTAGTACTAGATCCTCATCAACCCATTTTTCCATTCAATGAAACACTTGTTTTATCCATTCATCCTGAGCAATGGTTACTAATAATAGATATGTATATTAAATTGGACAGCAAGAGTCTAAGTGATTACAATTAGCACATACAAATCAACTTGTTTTATCTTCTCTCTGAACTGCTGGTACAACAATACAACAGTTCCTTTTACTGACCATCTTAGGGTAACTGAACCCCAGCATTACAGCAGTGACTCCTCCACTCAGAAACTTCCCAGAAGGTGCAGCCTTAGCAGTCTTGGTTGTATATCGTCAAACTCACATCAGACAGACAAAACCACCAGCAAATATGCTGCTAACTGACCACCACAAGAACTCAGAACTCACTTAGCATTCTAAAGGATCACAGCATGTAGAACAGCTTTTTATATCACATCACTCAGCTCAGATTATTTAAGTAGCAAAAATACATACACAGATGAATGTGCATGCATACATGTGTACACACACATACCAATGCTGAAATATTTATCCTAATGAAAAATAAAGGAGAAAAAAACTTACTATGTTCTATAATCTTCCTTTGCTGAAATTAACAAATATATTATGGGGGAGGATAGTTAATAATTAAACATTTAGAATGAGCTGAAATGGTTTTTAGCAACTTTGATTAATTTTCATAATTTTTAAAAAGTTTTGAGTTCAAAAGTTGCATTAATGGTGCATCTGAATAGATTATCTATGACCTAACAATCTAACCATCACCTTCCATATATACTCAGGGTGCTACTTACACCTGCATAATGATTAGGTCCAACAATGATATTCAAAGTAATAATAGTCTATGTCTTTCCAGCACAGTAGCTTTTATTGAGGAGAGTAAAACCACAATGAAAATCCATACAAAGTTTAAAACTGTGACACTGCAACTGGCTCTTCCTCAGTCCCAGTTATTGCTGACACTGCAGGGGACAAAGGAACGCGGCCACTAGCACCTGGAGGAACTGAGGCTTCTGCTCCTATGGTTTTTTTTTTTTTTTTTTTTTTTAATAAAAAAGAAAAAAAAGGGGGGAAAATAACAAAAAAAAAAAAAAAAAAAAAAAAAAAAAAAAAAAAAAAAAAAAAAAAAAAAAAACCACTGATTGGCCAGTAGCCAGGCAGAAAGAATAGGCAGGGGAACTAGAATAAGAGAATTCTGGGAAGAGGAAAGGCAGAGTCACTCCACCCAGATGCAGAGGAAACAAAATGAGAAAGCCTTACTGACAAAAGGTACCAAGCCATGTGGCTAAACATAGATAAAAATTATGGGTGAACTTAAGTCATAAGAGCTAGTTAGCAATAACCCTGAGCAATAGGCAAACCAGTTTATAATTAATATAAGCCTCTGTGTGTTTCTTTGGGATTGAATGGCTGTGGGACTGGGTAGGAGACAGCAACTTTGTGCTACAATGAACTGTTATATTTCCCCATCACTAGTTCCAGCCAGTTCTAGAGTTGGGAATGCTAGACTACAGCAGCCAGCCAAGTACACTTTTCCCTAGGCAACCACCTTTTCACTCAGGGCCTAGACTTCTGGATTTAAAGAAATTACGGTCAGCTATGGTCAGATAAGGCCTGGAATGTTACAATGCACCATCCTTAAAGTTTAGGACAAGCACTTAGGACAAGCTGTGTGACATCTGTCTAGACAACTCCAACATATCTGTTAAACTTAGACAAAAGAACCTGAGAAAAATGAAAATATCATTGGCAATTAAGTTCTAAGAAAGAATTGTCTCCCATTACTTTTAAGTCAAGATTGGGAGTGGGAGGTGGTTACCTAGTTAATAATCTATGAAAGTAAAATACGGGAATAAGCTATATGCCAAAAGTGAAGTAAATCTACAACTGTCATTCATAAAAATAAGAAGTATCTATGTTTGCTTTGATCCAATGGCTTCACTGTTCAGTTGCTCTGTTACTACTATTATGTCTTTAAAGGTTATAAACAAGATTTTTTTAATTCATGCAAAATGTTGTAACTTGATATATCATTGCAAAAATTAAAAAAGAAAAGTAATTAATATTATATATTAATAATATATTCAGATTATCAAAGTTACTTTCATTGAAAAAAATAAAAAGGGACACTACTTAATTGGTGCAAAATAAGTTAGCAATGCAATACCAAGCAGAAGACGCACCTTGCAAAGGCAGGATCTTTACCCCAAATTCTTCAAGATACCCCAGAGCTTCGATGAGATCTAGTTCCTCTTGAATGGCAGCCGGCCTGTCTGTTATGAGCTGCAAGCAGCACCTAAAGCAAATCACATAGATTTTAAAAGCAGCAGCATAAATTCACCCAGTTACTTTTCTATACTGAACAAGAAGTACTCCAGCACATATTTCTCTAACACCTGTCAGACTGCTAAAAGGTTGTTCATTCTCTCCATATTGATTCAATATAATACCTAAAGTTCTAGATGGAACAATAAGACAATGGAAGGAGATCAAGGAGATACAAACTGGAAAGGAAGAAGTCAAAGTATCATAATTAGCAGATGATATGATAGTACAAATAAGTGACCCCAAAAAACTCTACCAGGGAACTCCTACAGTTGATAAACACCTTCAGTGAAGTGGCTAGACACAAAATTAACTCACACACACAAAAAAATCAGTAGCCCTCCTATATACAAACGACAAACAAGCTGAAAAAGAAATTGGGGAAACAATACTCTTCATAATAGCCACAAATAACATAAAATATCTTGGAGTTACTCTAACCAAGGAAGTGAAAGACTTGCTCTAAAACTGTATGCTTTTTTTTTTTTTTTTTTTTTTTTTTTTTTTTTTTTTTTTTTTTTTTTTTTTTTTTTTTTTTTTTTTTTTTTTTTTTTTTTTTTTTTTTTTTTGGTTTTTCAAGATAGGGTTTCTCTGTATAACAGTTCTGGCTGTACTGGAATTAGCTCTGTAGACCAGGCTGGCCTCAAACTCACAGAGATCTGCCTGCCTCTGCCTCCCAAGTGCTGGGAGTAAAGGTGTGCACTACCACTATCTGGCCAGCTTCAAGCCTTTTAAGAAAGAAATTGAAGACATTATCAAACAATGGAAAGAGCTCCCACACTCATGGATTAGTAGGATTACAACAGTAAAAATGGCCATCCTACCAAAAATGGCAATCTACAGATTCAATGCAATCCCCAAAACAATTCCATAAAAATTCCAACAGCGTTCTTTACAGACCTTGAAAGGATGATATTCAACTTTATATGGGAAAACGAAGAATCCAGAATAGCTAAAACAGTCCTATACAATCAAAGAACTTCTAACAGAAGAGAAGCACTAACGAAAGAGAGAAAGTGATTGGTAATCAACAGATGAGTAACACTTCTTTCTTTGCTTTGAGACAGCACCTTTCTGTGTGGCACTGGATGATCTGACCTTCTCATTTAACATCTGATCATGCAGAATACTTTCAATGTTTTTCTTTTCTTTCATTTTTTTTTTTTATTTTCGAGACAGGGTTTCTCTGTAGTTTTGGTACCTGTTCTGGTACTAGCTTTGTAGAGCAGGCTGGCCTCGAACTCACAGAGATCCGTCTGCCTATACCTCCCGAGTGCTGGGATTAAAGGCGTGTGCCACCACCACCTGGCTAACGTTTTTCTTTTTTAAATCATAAAAAAATTCACTTCTAAGTTTTCTCCAATGAATAAACTTATTTTGGAAAGGTGCCTGTCTGTCAAGGGCTATTATATGCTGATGGTGACAGCACATTTAAAGGAATCGAGGCACCAGGAGGGCACTGGAGTAGTGACTCAATGGCAAGAGGCAGAGCTTAATCTTGCACAGTTGGAGGATTTAAGTCTGTGAGTACTCACAAGTTCTGCTGAATCTAACGTAAGGATTATAAACTCTGATTTGCACAACATTTTACATACACTTACACTTGAAACCATGAATTCCAGGCAGGAAATTTACCCAACACAAAGGCTTACACATCCCTATTACTAGATTGCTGCATTTTCTTTGTTTTAGAAAAAAGTTGCAAAGTAGGCAAAATTCTACAAACAATAAAGGGCATATCCACCTCGATTCATTTGAGCCATGTGTCCTAAGTGTGTGGTGTCTTCAGCAATGGGGGTGGGAGGGATTCACCTTTAATACCTGAGAGGCAACCAATGACCTGAGAGCCTGTTTCCTAGGGACTAGCTTCTATGCTTCCAGAAAATACTATGCAAGCTGCCAAGGGAGGGATACAAGTAAACAGTCCTACCTAGATACAACACCTATGAACCATGACAAGAAAAACATTAAGGTGCAAGAAGTGGTACACACATGCTGGTGGCAACCAACAACTGTGTGACTGGCACTGATCCTAGCCAGCTTCTCTAGGCTAGTGAGGTCGTTCACCTTAGAAATCATCTAAGATTTCTGCTAGACCATAAATAATTCCTTACTACATTCTAAATCTATCCACAGCAAAGTGCAGCTACCACCCCTCACCAAACCATTCTCTTTACAGCAAATGGAAATCTGCACAGAAAACCACAACTGAACAAAATGAAAAGATCAATAGATCATGAGGAACCCAGTCCCAACAAACACTCATACATCACAGCTCCTGATCAATGGCTCAGGGAACATCACAGAAGAAGGAAAAGAACAGTTGTAAGAGCTAGAAAACCAGAAGGTCTGCTGTGAAACAGTCTCTCTAACTAAGAGTTGCATAAACAAGACCAGAACAAGAGTATGGACATGAATGAAATGTTAGCAATGAAGGGCAAAAGCACCATTAGTCTGTTGACTGCTGGGAAGAGAATCAGCATCTCCCAGAGAAAAGCCCCCTTATTAGTGTCTACTACATAGTGGTCACCCTTAAACCATATATAACCATTTACACACAAATAAAAAAAATGTACTCAGCAGGTTGTATCTGTACATATTTGTGCATACACATACATACATGTACGTACGTGTGTGAGTAACAAATGTAAAAAAAAAAGAAGAAAAGAAAAAGAGATTATCAATATAAGATGTCCATGTAAAAGTTTTAGGGAAGGTAGCTATGGTGAAAGGGACTGAAGGAAAGCGGGAAGAGGGAAGTGATACAACTGGAATATAAAGAGAAACAGCTAGAACTAAGTGGCATTTGAGGGGAGGTATAGAAACCTAGTGCAGTGAAAACTTCCTAAATATGAAGGTGATCCTAAGGAAGCCTTCAAATAACAAGGGAGATGGAGCCCCAACTTGACATCTCTCTTCACCAAATAAGGCTTCCAGTACTGGAACCGGGTTATATTCAATTGAGTTGTTGGCCAAAGGGTCCAATAGAAATCCCCAAACCACCCAGGCTGTTGTCAAGACAATAGGTTACACCTGACAAACTGACAGTAAGTCCCACTGATGAAGATAACACCCACACAACTCATTGAATATGGAGATATTAAGCTGGTGCCTACGTAAGTCCTTTAACCTTATGTTCTAGTGTCTTTGGTACAGGAAGGTTCTCTGCAAGCTACCAAAAAAGGAACATAAAGACCAACCCAGTCACAAAACCTTGGTTGCACAATCTGTCCTGCCTGCAAAATATGCTAGGCAATAGTGGCACAAAGCTTGTGGTAGTAACCAATCAACACTGGGTTTGACTAAGGACCACTCATGAGATGGAATCCATACCCAACACTGCTTGGGTGACCAAGATCCAGAGACCAGGATAAAACCAAATACTAATGGTCTTTTTAAAAGAAAGATAAATAAAATAACTTCTATTGACATTCTCCTATATTCACAGATCAGTGCCTTATCAGCCAGCCAGCATCAGAGAAGCCTCCCCCATAGCTTATTAGAACAAAGACAGAGACCCACAGACAGACATCATGCAGAGAGAGAGACCTTGGAACACAAAGCTCGAAATGGGAGGTCTCTATCAAATCCCTCCCCTCAGAGCTCAGGGATCCCCTGCAAGAGAAGGTGGAAGAAGTGTGGACGCCAGAGGGGATGGAGGACACCAGGAGAGCAGGACCCTCCAAATCAACTTAGCCAAGTACATATGAACTCTGAAGCAGCAAGCACAGGGCCTACACAAGTCTGCACCAGGTCCTGAGTATTTATTATGTTTAATATTTTTATTGGACTCCTGACTATGTGAACAAATGGATCTCTGATTCTTGTACCTTCCGTTGGAGCTTTTTTCCTTCTATTGGTTTGTCCTGCCCAAGGTTGATGTAATGGTTTTTGTTTTATCTCAGTATATTTTATTTTGTTATGCTTGTTGTTACCTCTTAGAAGCCTGATGTTTTTCATGAGCGACAGAAAGGGAGTTGCTCTGGATGGGAGGGGAGATGGGAAGGAGCACAGCCGGGGAGGGGGAGGGGGAAGCTGTAATCAGGCTGCACTGAGAAAAGACTCTATTTTAATAAAATGGGGGAAAAAAGACACATTATATAAACCATGTAAACATACATACATATATCATATATTCAGCCCAGGATATAAATGTTATGGTAGACCATAGAAGCCTATGAAGATTGCAGAAGAATAAAAGATAAAGAGAGGTCCATGAGAGTTGTTATGAAGACAAGCACTGATTACATGACTTTTTGAGATGGCATTTGTCCCTTTGTGAGCACACTGTTTTGTAACATAAGCTACACAGCACTCATGATTTCCAGAGAGGCCACAGAGTTCCAGTGCTCTGAGAGTACCAACGCCACCTCTCCTGAGGCCGACTGGGTCCACACAGTTAAAGATGACCACCTAGGAGTCTGCTTTTCCATTGGTTCCTTCCAGCAGACTGTCCTCAGTGGAACCCACTAGACTGTGAGTCACAACTAATGATACTATTATTGATAAACTTAAATAGATTTACTTTAAAATATAAAAACACAATAATAACCTGAAACTTTTCATTATAAAATGTTATTCTATCATATTATTTTTAATTCACAAGACAAATATCAGTGAGCATTTAAAATTGTGTCATAAATTATATTTTTTAGATTTACATGTTTTTGCATGTGAAATATTAGATATTCCATATCATACATCAAAACTGTTACAATGTTTATTATATTATTTTCATTTACATTAGTAATAGAGATCCAATACAGCATTAAATGGAAATGAACATTATCTTGAATCTATGTGATTTGGATGCATTGTATAAAACTGTGGAAAACAATATATATTATTATCCAGAAAAATTAAGCTTTTAAAATTAAATAATAAAGAAATACTCTGCAAATAAGAAAAAAGAATGAAGCAGATCTTCCTATCGAGTAAAAAGATATCAAATATGGAATATAAGCAAAAAATAACAAGGCACAAAAATTATGTGTATACAGCAAAGACTTATTATTTTAAAAATCAAGAGATAAACTTAATGAAATATTTTGAAGGCACACAATAGAAATTAATTTAAAAAGCAGAAGGGAAATAAAGTTAAAGAAGCCATCAATTCATATCCTTTTATATTCTTTGAATATCTTAGGGTTTCTACTGCATGATGGAACACCAAGACCAAAAAGTAGTTGGGGAAGAGAGGGTTTATTTGGCTTACACTTCCACATCTTAGTCCATCATTGAAGGAAGTCAGGACAGGAACACAAGCAAGGGAGAAACTCAAACAGCATGGAAACTTGGAGCAGCAGCTAATGCAAAAGCCTTGGAGGGATGCTGCTTACTGGCTTGCTCTTCTTGGTTTTCTCAGTCTGCTTTTTTTATGAATTCAGTACCACCAGTCCAGGGATGGTACCACACACAATGGGCTGGGCCCATCAATCACGAATTAAGAAAATGCCCTACAAGCTTGCCTAGAGTCCGATCTTATGGAGGCGTTTTCTCAATGGAGGCTGCATTTTCTCAACTGAAGTTCCCTTTGCTCCAGTGACTCTAGCTTCAGGCAAACTGACATAAAACTTCCAGCACACATATCTTTTGCTTCCTCAAGGAATAATAATTTCCTAATAAATAGAAATGGAAGAGATATTTCCTATACTCCATACCATGGTAAACACAGATGCCTTAGGGCTCATAGTCTACAATTATTCCACGCAACATCATACACATGGGATGAAAATCAAAGTGTATCCTTGTGGGATAGAAAGGCACAATGAAGGCACAATGCAGAAAGGGGATTTTATAATCACCCAGAAACACCTGCCTAGAAGCGTTAGGTCAAACACAAGTTGGAATTTCAAAGGCTATTCTATTTGATATTTCTAGCATTTGAAATAAAAATAGGATCCCTAGAGAGAAAGAAAAAGGCTTACTAACTACTTTAAAGGACTCTGTCAAGTTCAGTAAAAGTTTGAAGAAAGAAAGTGAGGGATCATGATTCTGACATAAGTTACCACTAGGGAAAAGGGTTGTTTTTCACCTTTGCTAGACTTGAAACAACTACCAGTCATTTAAGGGGAAAATGAATCCAGAGAGCTATCGCAGTTAAGACCATGTTCAATGAGCTTGAAGATTAAATGGAAAGCATCAAAGTATATGAGAATTTTATGACAATTAGTATTTCAAATGATGGCATAAAAAAAAACTGGCTGGTGAGATGGCTCTGAAGTTAAGAGCCCTTGCTGATCTTGAGGACAACTGAAGCTCACTTCCCAGTACCCATGTCAGGCAGCTCAGAACTGTCTGAAACTTCAGACCCAAGGGATCTGACCACAACTTCTGGCCTCCACAAGCATCCATATTCATATGCACATACACACAGTCTTTAAAAAGGAGAAAATATGAGAAACTACACCTAGAAAAATGGGCAATGAAGTCAAACTAAGAAAGACAAGCCTAAATATCCTCATGTTATAGAAAGGGTTCTGGATGTGTGCACACTGATGCACAGAGGTCAGAGGCTGACATCAGCTGTGTCCCAGCTGTTCGCTACCTCAGTAATCTTAGGACAGGTTTTCTCATTGATTCTGAAACTAACTAATAGAGCTAGATGGCCAATCAGCCAACTCTAGAGGTCTGCCTGTGTCCTGCTGCACACTCCACCCCGCATGAGGTATACACGTCACTGCACACTGCTTTTATATGTGTACTAGGGCTCCCAAACTCAGGCCCGCAAGCTTGCGTGGCAGCTACTTCATTGACTAAGAAACTCCCAAACTCTTCAATACCTTTTATGAAAAAAAAAAGTCCCCAAGAAACAACAACAAAAAGATGAACACCACCACCAATAACAAAAGATTAAATTTAGGGCTAGAAACAGGTTTCAGAACAAGTTCAAGTGGAGGTGCACATTATGCTTAGAGAATGGGCACTTCAGCAGACAATGTGCGAGGGGAAATAAATGGGAACCACTTGGCAACATAAAGGAAGTTTTATAAGTGTTCACCTGGTGCCTACCAACTACTCTACACTGTTCACATAACAGCAACAGTTATGACCACTTAGAAACCCCCTTAAGATCACAATAGCAAAAAGGAGGGGGCTGGGGAAAGGGCTCACTGGATGAGAGTGCTTGCAGCACAGGCATGAGAACTTGATCCCCAGCACACATGTAAAAAGCTATGCATGCTACATGACACAATGTGCCCAGTATTGAGGGAGGAAGGCACTAGAGGACTTCAGCATTAACTTCACTGGGGCCTGCTGGGTGCTGTCTGGATTGCCAAAAACTGGTGAGCTCTAAGGTCAGGAGAAGACTCTCCCTTGAGGGATCAAGGTGGAGCTCAATAGAGAAGGGCAGCAAACTTTGGCCGCACATGCACATAGGCACTGCACCTTCACAAGCACACACATGCAATCACAACAGCTCTCTCAAGTCTGCTTTCAAAAGAAGCCAATGCTATTTGGGACCCTAGTCTATTTGGATGCACACTTTCCTAGGCTGGGATGGAGGGGGGAAGGCCTTGGATTTCCCACAGGGCAGGGTACCCTGCCCTCTTGTAAGGATGGAGGGGGAGGGAGGAGGGTTAGTGGGGGAGTGGGAGAGGGATGGGAGAAGGGGAGGAAGTGTAAATTTTTGAATGGAAAAATAAAAAAATTTAAAAAAAAAAAACAAAAGAAGCCAATGTCAGAAGGCTGTGGGCTGGCTGGGACTGGGCTGACATATAGGCATCTGGATCCAGAAGATAGCTTAACTTCAGCTTTACTGTCACTCCAACAATGAAAAGAGGAGAACTACAACCAGCGAAGTTCAGGCACAAATGTAGTGAAATCATTTAACACAATGTTGTAAAGTGCATGGCAATGCTTCAGTTCACATACTGGCATAATAAAACATAAAAAAGTTATAACAAGAAACGTACAATGTCTCCATTTTATAAAATTATATGTGTACTTGCAAAGTAAGTAATATACAAGTGAGTAAAATAAGAAATGGACAATTAACCATTCAAAAAAAGTCAAGAACTTCTTACAGAATGTTAACTAGTTAGTTTGAATTGGGACATAGAGCTGGAAAGTTGGGGTCACCAGACATTGAGAAGGTTCGCAGCTTTCTTCAGTTTCTTTGATCAAGAAAGAAAACTTCAGATGATACAGGGAATGCTCAGGTCAGAAATATTGCCAACTGCCCTCACAAAAAGAAACAAGTTCCATAATGTGTTTCTAGTTTGGAGGAAAGAAAAGCTCAGTGTATAAAAGGGAGAACTCTAAGAAAAACAACAGGACTTCCACAGTGTGCCCGAAAGGAGGCTGACCAGAGAC
This sequence comes from Ondatra zibethicus, assembly GCA_004026605.1. Classification (NCBI taxonomy): domain Eukaryota; kingdom Metazoa; phylum Chordata; class Mammalia; order Rodentia; family Cricetidae; genus Ondatra; species Ondatra zibethicus. The sequence goes on from PVIU01004163.1 coordinate 70,265, forward strand.
AGACTAATGGTCATATGGCAGAGGAACACCAGGAGAAACATAACTAAGCCACTGTTTATGCAGAGTGAAACATGCAATTATTGCTTTGGATTGGACTTGAGATTGTGCGTGTGGCCCTCTAGGGTTTATGACTTGGCAGCTTGTCCCCAAGGAAAGCACTATCTAAACCAGCAGTTCTCAACTTGTGGGTCATAACTCCTTTGGGAGTCAAAGAATACTTTCATGTTGAAGGGTCAGATACCTTACATGTCAGATATTTACATTATAATTCATAACAGTAAAAAAAATTGCAATTATGAAGTAGTAGTAAAAATAGTTTTATGGTTGGGAGTTTATGATGAACTGTATTAAAGGCTCACCATGTTAGGAAGGGTGAGAACCACTGCTCTAAAGAGAACATGACCATTAAAAGCCAGAGCCTAGAAGTCTTAAAATAGGATGCTTCCTGCTGGTTTCCTGTCTTACCACAGAGTACCTTCCTCCACCATGACCTCCTATCTCAAACTTCTTATACAGTTTGAAAGTAGCACAGGATTTTTAATAACAATAGAATAGGGGACTAATACAAACGGCTTTCCTGAAGCATTTAAGGTTCAGAGTTAACATAAATTTGGGGGTAAGTTTTACTGAATTCTGAGTTTTATAAAAAACTTACTTTATAAATATTAATTTCAATTCATAAAATTTTCCCTTAAGATCAATAAGATTCTTTAAGACTATTAAATTCAGAAGTCAAGTATACCTGTTTCTCATGTCAACTAAGAGGGAAGGACTAATGATAGGCCAAGGAAGAAACTGAATTTAAAATCTAGAAATATCTACCCAGAGTTGACTTTGGAACAGATGCTATGCAAAAGAGATAAACATTACCTACAAAGCTCAAATTTCAGAACTTGACTTTATATGTGAATCCATGAACATCTTCTAACAAAAGAGGAATAGAAGCTTATAGATAATGAGCAAAATGACTCAGTCAAAAGAATGTTGATGGGGGATCAAGAAGAATTCAGGCATTTCATAATCCACTGGTCACGTTCCTATAGTAAAGCAGTACACAACAGAAACCCGTGAAGTGCACACAGCCTGCCTCTGAGATGACCTGCATTTGGACGTGCACACAGTGCTCCCAGAACACAGACTTCCTACCTGGCCAAGCCCATGCAGCTGTCAGTGAGGTTGGTAGAAGAGTTGAAGTACTCTCTGCTGGCAGCCAACACCAAGTCAATACTCCTCCCATACTCGACCCTGAACTGGGGTCTTCCCTTATGGGGTGCACCAGCTGGAAGATTAAGTGAAGAAGCACTGCAGTGCATCATCTGCCCGGCGAGGTGAATGTTCTCCAGGCGACTGGAGCACAGAAGGCTTTCTGTAAATATCTGGGAAAAAGAAAAATCCAGAGCTATTGATAAAGAAGGGAAGCTCAGTTCAACTGAATGAAGGCTCTGAAATCCAAAGGATTTCAAATCAAAACTGTATCTATCCTATAACTGGGGTTTGTATTACATAGTGTATGTAGTAAGTAAGCACACACTGCCTACGTTAAAGCAGCTACCCTACTGTTCTATGAATTCCACCTCAGTAAAAAAAAAAAAAAATTAGCTTTCAGAATAAATTTCAGAGGATGAAACAAGTAAATCATGCTACCTAAGGCATTACAATAAAGACTTACACATGTAAAGTTTATTCATTAGAAAACGGAATTGAAGCAGGGTATGATGGCACACAGCTGTAATCCCAGCACTTGAGAGATTCAGGGAAGATAACTGAGCCCTAGGTCATCCTAGATTACATAGATTGCCTATAAATAAAGTAAATAAGCAATCACTAAAACCCACTGGCCAACTACTACAGGCAGTGCGCTACTCAAACTGGACTCATTCTGCCGACTGTAACAGAGTGTGACTACAAGATCTGACACACATAATATGTCATTGCTGATAACACAGGCGTTCACATTCTCTGTCACTGTGCAGCAGGATCAAACCAGGTCTGTGTGTGATAGGCAAGTATTGACCCACAAAGCTGCACCCCCAACCTCATCTGAATTCACACTTACTGTAAATGTAAACTTACACATAAACATTAAAATGATAGCATGGAGCAAGGAGATTTTTTCTAACTTGGATATTAAAATGTATTTCAATAAAATAAGAAACACTGACAGGAGGAATATTACAGAGAATTTATTGTACTAATGGCATTGAATATATTAAAAGCATTTGAGATTACTTGTGCCAGAAAAGTATTAAACAATGTGACTCCCAAGCCTATTATTGACAATGTGACATTCTTTCCCTGCCATTCATGGGTGGATGAGGACAGTGAAGAAACTGAGGAGATAACAACTTGATGAGGAACAGGAGCTTCCTCCAGCTTTCTCTATATTACCTAATCATTGCTCTTTAGACAAGCCTTTACTTTGATGTCTGGGCAGGAAACTGACTTAACAAGAGTGGCTATAAAGTGGAGGACCTGGTGAGAGCACATTTGACATGGTGGCCCTCCTCACCGCTTTCTGGCAGGTGACACTGGCACACCGAGCACAAGCCAAACGAACTTCCAATGGTTTATTAATGCCAGTCATAGAGCAGTGGTTCTCAATCATGGGTTGTGACCCTTTGGGAGTCAAATGACCTTTCACAGGGGTCACTAAAGAGCATTAGAAAATACAGATATTGATATTACAATTCATAACAGTAGCAAAATTACTGTTATGAAGTAGCAACAAAAAGAATTTTATGGTTGGGGTCACCACAATGTGAGGCACTCTAGCAAAAGGACACAGCGATAAGAAAGTTGAGAAGCACTGCCATGCACAGAGCATCATGACCCACATTGGAAAAGGCACTTTACTCACCCTAAAATGACAATCTGGACGTCATTCTAAAGGCAGAATGTCAGTCTTTGTCTACCATGTCAAAGTTAGGCCACTGTGCTCTCAAATTATTTTCCAAGGACAACAAAACTTAACAGCCAAATTTAGCAAATACAGAATTTGTCAAAAAGTGCAAATTAAAACGTTGATTTTGAAAAGTCTATATTACTGTCGTCTAGAGCTTTTTAAAAACTTATAAATGCTTTCTAATGTTCGTTCCGCAGAAAGATATTCATTCAAGAATGTGATAGTAAAATGCCTATCACAAGGCCAAAGCTGAAAAAACCCATCTTATCTGTAAATGGCTCCATTTTAAAGGAAGGCTACAGTGGAGGCAAGTTCTATGAGATCCTAGCAAGCATCGTCAGCCTAGTCATGACAATTTATCAGGAGTTTTCCAAGTAAGAAAAAAGACTATATTCCAAGTAGAGAGAACATTATACACACAGTAACAGGAAGGGTAGATATACATCCTATTGAGGGAGCTACTTGAACAGACTGTGAAACACTGCGGAGAGTGACCTAGGAGACTTGGGCCACTGTGGCTTTTCAAGCCACAAGTGTAGGTACCTACAGAGTGATTTAGAACAAGCAACAGATTGTATGAAGGAGACCATCAGGTCTGTAAACAAATGTAAAGCAAAAGAAGATATGAGCACAGGAAATGAATTAGAAACCTGTTGCAAAATATTATTTTAAGATGTGTTACATTTTTTATGCTATGGAACATTTAATGATTCAAAGATGTATTGCATTCTTTTACACTGTATTTGTTTAACTCTATGAAGCTGTGTTACTTTGCCTGTCTAAAACACTTGATGGTCTAATAAAGAGCTGAATGGCCAATAGCAAGGCAGGAGAAAGGATAGGCAGGGTTGGCAGGCAGAAAGAATAAACAGGAGGAGAAATCTGGGAGAAGAGAAGGAAGGAGCAAGGGAACAAGAGAAGGGTGACTCCAGGGGTCAGCCACCCAGCCACCAAACCAGTCATGGAGTAAGAGTTAAAGTAAGATACACAAAAGTAAGAAAAGGAAGAAGCCCAGAGGGGTAGTTGTGACAAGATCAGAAAAGTTGGCTAGAAACAAGGCAAGCTAAGGCCGAGCATTCATAAGAAATAATAAATTTCTGTTTGTAATTTATTCGGGAGCTGGGTGGTAGGCCCCCAAAAGCTAAAGAGCTAAGAACACGATAGAAGCCTGCCATAATTTAGCAGAGCTAAGGAATGCAGGACAGACTTAGACTCATCTAAGGATACATTAAACACAGTGACAGTTTTTGTTTGGAATTTTATCTTGGAGTGGGGGGAGCATGCAGAGAGAAAGAGAGAGAGAGAGACAGAGAAAGAGAGGGAGGGAGGGAGGGAGGGAGGGGAAGAGGAAAAGAGAGAAAGATGGAGGGAGAGAGAGGGAGGAAGGGAGAGAACTAGGAATGGAACAAAGACCTTGCACAAGCTAACATGCACCTTACCAGCAAACTACTACTTTCCCTATCATCAAGTTTTAGTGACCACCAAAACCTGTAGGGAGAAATCATGTGATAGTCAGGGTTTCAGAAGACTGATCTGCTAAATAGATGGCATCACAATAAACAAGGGGAAGGCAGAAGGGGAATATGATAAGGCTTCAATCCATAGCACTAGTTGATCAATCATCAATCACATTATATAGAGTGTCTCTTACAGTCTCTCCCTTGTGGCAAACACAACCAAAATTTCTAAATTAAAAAAAAAAAGTTACAGCTGCATTACCTCATAGCAGGCATTGGCATCGAGGCATGTGTACACGTGCTGCTGCATGGTCAGCATGTCCTGCAGCAGCACTCTCCACTGAGACTCACCAACAGGAGGCTGCCTGAGGAAGGAAAGAAAGGATGCATGAAACCTGACTCCACAGGCCCAGGTACTACTACCCCAGGCACACCAATACCCCAACAAATGATAGGGCTAAATTCATTTGAATTTATAGGAAAAGGTAAACAGAGTTCCAATGTGCAGAGAAATTCCACAGCAAAATGAAGCAGAAAAACCAGAGACAAGGACGAGTTTCAAATCCAGCCTCATCAAATGGTGCTGATAGGGCTGGATGTTGACATGTAGAAGAACACAAATAGGTCCTTATCTATCCCTATGCACAAAACTCAAGTCCAAATGGATCAAAGACCTCAATATAAATCCAGCCACACACTGAACCTCATTGAAGAGAAAGCGATAAGTAGCCTTGAACACATGGGTACAGGATACCACTTCCTTAATATAACACCAGTAGCACAGACACTGAGAGCAACAATTAATAAATGGGACCTCCTAAAACTGAGAAGCTTCTGTAAGGCAAAGGGCACAGTCAATCAGACAAAATGGGAAAAGATCTTCACTCACCCTATATCAGAGAGAGGACTAATCTCTAAAAATATAAAGAATTCAAGAAACTAGACATCAAAAGACCAAATAATCCAATCAAAAAATGGGGTAAAGATCTAAACAGAGAATTCTCAACAGAAGAATTGCAAATGGCCAAAAGACACTTAAGAAATTGCTCAACATCCTTAGCCATCATGGAAATAAAAATCAAAATGACTCTAAGACACCATTTTATACCTGTCAGAATGACTAAGATTAAAAAACACGGATGACAACTTATGCTGGAGAGGATGTGGGGTAAAGGGAACACTCCTCCATTGCTGATGGGAGTGAAAACTTGTACAGCCACTTTGGAAATCAATATGGTGGTTTCTCAGAAAATTGGGAACCAATCTACTCAAGATCCAGCAATACCACTCTTGGGCATATACCCAAAAGATGCACACTCATACTACAAGGACATTTGCTCAACTGTGTTCACAGCAGGATTATTCACAATAGCCAGAACCTGGAAACAACCTAGATTCCCCTCAACTGAAGAACGGATAAAGAAAATGTGGCACATTAACACAATGCCGTACTACACAGCAGTAAAAATCAATGGCATCTTGAAATTTCCATGCAAATGGATGGAACTATAAAAAAACATCCTGAGTGAGGTAGCCCAGACCCAGAAAAGAAGAACATTATGGTATGTCCTCACTCGTAAGTGGATATTAGATGTAAAGCAGAGAATAACCAGTCTATTGTCCACGATTCCAGAGAAAACTAGGTAACAAGGAGAACATGGATCCCCCTGGGAATTGGAATTCAACAAGATCTGAAAAAATTGGGAGTATGGAAGAGGGGAAGGTGAGAGGGTGAAAGAGGAGAGGGGAAAAGAGAGAGAGAAGAGGAGAACATGAGGGAACTGGATGGTTGAGATGGGGGAAGGACGGAGAGGGAAGGAGCTATTATGCGGCTAGCAAGAAACCTGGCACTAGGGAAACTATCAGGAACCCACAAGAATGACCCCGGCTAGAACCCTAAGCAATAGAGGAGAGGGTGCCTGAACTGGCCTTGCCCTGTAGCCAGATTGATGAATATCTTAATTGTCATCATAGAAACTTCATCCAGCAACTGATGGAAGCAGATGTAGAAATCCACAGCTAAGTACTGGACCAAGCTTCCAGAGACCAGTCCAAGAGAGGGAGCAGTAATAACATGAGCAAAGGGGTCAAGCCCATAATGGAGATACCCAGAGAAACAGCTGACCTGAGCTAGTGAGAGCTCACTGACTCTGGACTTATAGCAGGGGAACCTGCATAGGACCAAACTAGGTCCACTAAATGTGGTGACAGTGGTGTGGCTTGGGCAGTCTGTGCGGCCACAGGCAGTGGGACCAGGCTAGAACCCTAGTGCTTGAACTGGTGTTTTGGAGCCCATTCTTTTTGGAGGGTATTTTGCTCAGCCTCGGTGGGGGAAGGGCCTCAGTCCTGCCTCAAAGTGACATGTCAGACTTCGAAGTCTTGGGAAGTCTTACCCTCTCTGAGGAGTGGATGGAGGGCTGAGGTGGGGAGAATGGGAGGGGAGGAAGGAGTGGGAACTGGGATAGGTATGTAAAATGAGAAAAGATTGTTATTAAAAAATAAATTTAATTATTAAAAAAAGACATAGGAGGCAACTATAGACTGCTCTTAGCACAGGTCTGGGGCACAAGAACCACCCACCATCAGCATTATAGCTGGAGGCTTTGCTCTAAATCAGTGACTTTCAACCTTCCTAATATTGTGACCCCTTAATACAGTTCCTCACATCATGGTGACCCCAACCATAAAACTATTTTTGTTCCTACTTCATAATTATAAGTTCACTACTGTTAAGAGTTGTAATGTGAATATCTGATATGTAATCCCCCCCCCCAAAGAAGTCATGACCTACAGGGTGAGAACCACTGCTTTAAGTGGAATACCAGTTCACAAGCAATAAACAGAGACCTTCAGGAGTTATCTTCTTAGGTGACAGCCCAGGGACAAGCTGCCAGAACCTCAGAGTGGTTGCAGGCATTGCCAGCTGCCTTAGGAAAAAACTTCAAGCTCCAAAAAAGACAGTCTCTTTTGCCACAATTCCTGAGACATAATTTTCAAGATCCCCTCAAAAGAGAAGTCAGTAACATGCTCACAAAAGACCAAAGCATTCAGCTCCTACCCAGACAATTCCTCCCTGTGGTTGAGGAGACGGTACTCATGCTCAGCCCTGGTCCCTTAGACTTGACAGAATCTTAACCGATATTGCATATCAGCTGTATACAGTCAACGCTTCCATTAGCCACATATTCATAAAGAAGAGGGCCTAGGTGGGCAAACAATCTACCACAGGAGAGAAACGCCTTTAGCCATCCCTAGACCAAGCTTAATACTTCTTTGTGTACCCTGCTATCTCATCAGCTAATATTCACTGTCCTTGAATTGCGAAGAACCAAGGAACAAGAGAATATCTGATTCAAACATCCCTTGCTCCAGTGCTCAGCAATAGAAAATAATAACTGTGCATCAACAATCCCTGCCCAGATAATCTGCAAATAGATGATTAATAAACAAGCAGGTCAGTATGGGGCTTCCAATCGTCCTGCAGAGCCCTCACCTGCAGCCACACTCCTGATTAGAGGAGCTAATAGCTGTTATGTCCTCCCCATAAGAGCCTCCTCCTCCACAGAGGCAAGTACAGTGGGGCTCACTGGCCATCTCCCGACAGTCCACCCTTGCTGAACTGCCAACCAACACTCTAAAGCCTCCAAAATGTTTTCCATCAATTTTGCCCCCTTGGAAGACAAATTCAACATAGATTTTGCTAGTCTTTCTGACAGAGACTAAGAATGACCCCATTTCCCTTCCATTTTCTGCCCCTTCTTGCATGATTTATGCACTTTATAGACCAAGTTTACTCTGGTCTATACTAGTCAAATTCTACATAGTATTCCTACCTCAGCAAAACAGTTGTACTATGGGGCTCGCCAAAGCCATGCAAAACCAAATGAACCTTTCTTCACTGTGCTGAGCACAGCCCTGCCCTGCCTGGTGAATGGCTACCACACCCCATCCCTCTCATTCTCAGCTATTCACTATCACCGCGACCTGGTGCTTTTCTTTTTATGCTATCAGACGGTTCCCATGAGCTCCAATTTTCTGGATTCGAGGAAGGGTTTTTAACACACATCTGTATTCTCTTCCACCTTTTGGGTGCCCTCCCAGCTTTGAGAGTTACAAGCTAACACCTCTATTTTATTCTCCCCCTCCCTTTTTTTTCCCAGTTTCCTTTCGAAACAACAGGCTAACGCGAAAGACACTACCTGTATGCCCCACTGTAATTTCACCTTTTTATATGCAAGTTCCTCAGGGTATCCATCCAGGCCTCAGTCCCACATCTTATGCAAAACAGCAACCTTGTGATGACCATAAAAGCACAGAAACTGACATAGCATCCCACACCATATAAGAGGATTCATACCTGACACCCCTGTAGACGACCCACCCTCAGGTAGTGCAGCTTCAGCTAGCTGTCTATCACCCACAGCAAGAAAACGCTACTGCTCTTTCCAAACTCATCTTCAGCTTTGTTGATTCCTGCCACCTACATAAGTGTTGTGGAAACTTTCTCCATAGACATAGACTTCCCTCTTTAAACAGCTTCAAAACAAACCAGTTTAGCTTGGTGAACTCAGAAATTTATTGGGGTTACTTAGAGGACCATAGCCGACTCCAACGCAAACAGACCACTGAAAAGCAACAATGTGATACTTTGGGAAAATAATCAAACTTCACAAAATGCAAAATTGCAAAAATGAGAAGTCAGACTCTTCCATTAACCTTCCAAAGTATAAATACTCTAATGCCTCCCCAAACCAGGAGTCTACATGAATTCAGGGCAGAATGACAGACAGCTGATGGAAAGTCCAGGAAGAAATGTCCTCAAGTAATGATCCAATGACCCTCCTCTTCCCCTCCTTCTATGAGAGAATATCAACAGTCAACAAGCAAAGAATCACAGATGTTCCGAAGAAGATGGCTCTTATGCTCAGAGCAGAGCATCTACAACACGCACAGCAGCAATTTATCAACCTGAGAAGGGTCACGTGGCAAAAGCTTTGCAAGCCGTGACTACAACCACTTGAAGTCTGCTTCCAAAGTTCCAGGCTCTCCTGCAGCAGGGAAGGGGGTTTGCTGGCAGTTTCACCCACAGTCATGGATCTGTGTTATGAATGCACAACACTGCTGGATTAAACAGTCTTGACTCAAAGCCTAACTCACAGAATCACCAAGAATGGGTGAGACTGACTCTAGGCAACTGTGGATGCTGAAGAAGTTTGCATGCTCCTAACACACAAATGAGCTGGATTTCTTGTACGGGGTGCTGTGTTTTCATCTGACTTCTAGGCTCCCTCCTCTGGGATTTTTAGGATTAATTTAAAGTACAATATATAAAAAGGTAGCTAAGTTTTCTGATCCGGTATTTGAGAGGTGGGAATGAATGGATGGATCTTAGGTTTTAATGACATTTTAAGATATGTACATAATTAAGGTTATAAAACAGTTGGAAGGGAACATGCTGTAGGTGCCTTTGCTCCTCTCAGTTCACCTTACTTGAATGTTCCTGAGCTTGGAATCACTACGTTTACCTCTAATTATGAAGTTCTAGACAATAACAGAACTCAATATTTGAAAAAGTATACACTCAAGCACAAAATAGATGTTTCTTTTACATGAATCTTTTTCTTTCTCGTCTCAATATATTGCCCTTTAAAATCCTGACCACTACCAGATGCTATGGTATGTATCTGGCAGTCCAGTATTCAAGAGGTTGAGTCAGGGGGATCATAATTTCAAGGCAGCAAGATGCTATGTCAAAAACAACAATAACCATCATTCCTAATTGTTCTATGCTTAAATGAAGATGATAGATCCTAAGTATATAATAATTAAGTGTTAGCATGCCTGCTTTTGAGACTGGCTATCACTATGTTGCACAGGCTGGCCCCACATGCTTGGCTTTAAGCATCTTTCTGTCCCAGGCTCCCAAGTAGCTGAGATAACAATAGTCCTGGTCACCATGCCTAAAATGTTAACAAGCACATGCCTCACTGTCAGTGCCATTTTCTATTTAGTACCTAAATAAACAATTCTTCTTGCCCCATGCAATAAGGCACGTGAAGACACAGTACTTCTCTGGCACACACAAAAAATACACTGTTGCTTCTGCAAGTTTCTTATGACAACCTAAAAAGTATATCCAGTATTTTCATCTTGCTCATTGAACTTTTTTGATGGGCTTCAAAGAATTGTAGGACTCCTTTCAGATTTGACTTGAAGGCAGAGAGTAACAAAATGTTTGAAGTCAGTATTCAAGTTATTAGCTCAACAAAGTCAGACCTTGGTCTTGTCAGGCTGAACACACATCTCACAGCCCAGCTGTTCCTCTGGAAGCCATCAGCACTAGGGCAGATGGTATAAATGTTCCCTCACACATGGCTAACCATAAGTGGAGATTCTAATTAAAATAAATTATAACACATCATTTACAATGGCCTTTATCAGAATGCATCCCGTAAATAAAAATCAAAAGTGGGATTTGAAGAAAGCAGAATTTAGCAAACCAACAAGATGTCTAAATACAAAGTATTAGTTACAAATCAGTAATGGAGATAGATTTTCCCCCAACCCAAGTATAAACAGCACCATATTCAAGAGGGTAAAATCTGGACTCAGACGAATGTGACGGGCTCTGCCATCGCCTATGGTGCACAGAAGACTGTTTGAGGGGCACTGAGAGCTTGAGCACACTCGCGTGTTGACACTGATATCAGGCTGGCAACTTTGAAAGTGAGAACATGTTCTCCTAAATATTCACAGTAAGCAGACTGCCGCACGTAGAAATTAACGCTGGGCACATCAGAAGCACATACACAGCTCAGCAGCTGGGGCAAGACTTTCCAGCTGTGGAGGTGCAGGTCCTAGCAAAAGCAGCATCACCATAGGGGCACTGACCCCTTGTAAAGTTGTCATAAGACTACAACAATCACTCAGTCAGCAATTACCCGGGCCATAGTATGTAACTTCCTCTTAAGTATCTCTAGCTTAAAAACTAGAAGAAAACCTAAGGCACAAATACATGTTTAATAAAGACAGAACAGTGCTGCAAGAGAGTGAGACAGTGATGAGAGAAAGATGCAAGATGCAAGACATTCCCAGGACAGAGTCTGACTCTGCTTGGAGGAGCTGAAAACAAGCACTATCTTTTCAATAGTGGAATTTCATTTCTTCCTTTATCCAGCTCAGCTGTATCTCTAACCATTCATCATTTAATCCTCCTACCAGCAAGCTTGTTCCCTGTTGACTACAATTTAAGATTCCCCTCCAGACATCTTTACATTTTCACACCTTCCCCATGTGACAGATTCAGAAGGTAACTTCCTCATGCATACCTGGGGACCACCCTCAAAGCTCTGACTTCTCAGAATCCCCTTGTTACACCAGCCCCTCCATGTCAGGCTCTCCAGCTACTGCCTGACAATCAGTGAGAATTCACAGGTCCTTCCCACTGTGAACCCACCAGAACTATTAGAACAGGCCAAATGCTTGTCCACTGGTTTATGGGCCATTTGGATCCCACACAGTTGGAAAAACCTTTGAAAGTCTTTTGCCTTTGAAAATTTTCCTACAAGGTAAATTTTCTATTTTCTCCCTCATATTTAACTGGACAGCTTGGACAGATCAAGGAGATACAATATTCCTTGCTTTTACACAGGCTGACAAAAATTGTCCAAACCTATAATGAAATATTAATAAAAACTGTGAATGAAAAATTCATTTATTCATGATTAAGAAATGTGAATATTAACAAAATAATCAAAAAAAGTGAATAAAAATTTACAAATAAATTCATAATTAAAAAAACTACGACTAAATATGAGGGAGATGCAATTGTTAACTAATAAATTCAGTTTGCTAGCCCTCTTATAACTTTGGAATATCCAAAAAGGAACAGCAAAATTCATAGCTCCATCAAAATAAATGTACTTTAAATGATAACAACATAGAAAGAGCAAAAAAAAAAATCACAAAATATAAATACTTTACTTTAAAAATTGCTATAATGCTGGGTGGTGGTGGTGCATGCAGGTGGATCTCCGTGAGTTAGAGGCCAGCCTGGTCTACAAAGCAAATTCCAGGACAGCCAATGCTACACAGAGAGAAACACTGACTAGGAAAATAAATTGTTATCATTACTATCTTTTATTCACCTATTTGTTTGAAAATACAAGTATCTATAATTTGTCAGAAACTTTGTTATGCAACAAGAATAAAAATTAAGTTATATAATCAACAATATATAAGTGAATTCAGCAGGACTGTAAGACTAAAGATCAATATATGAAAGAACAATTGATCAGTTCTGATGGCGAATACCTGTGACCTTAGTACTCAGAAGGTGGGACATAAGAATTAAAAGAATCATGAGGTTGAGACCAGAATGAGCTACACAGGGAGACCCCAACTCACAAGTAAACACACACACATGTACACACACATAACACACACAAACACAGATTGCATATCTATATATTAAGAATGAACTATGTCAAATGAACTTAATACAAATTACCACATAACATACCTAGGAATCAATTTCACACAGCAATTACAAGACTTGCATACTCGAACTATGAAACACTGAACGGAACAGAAAGGCATTCATTCTGTGCCCGTGGACTGAGAGCCTGAAAAAGGCTTAGCACAGCAACACTCCCCACCTGGGGACAGACCTGACCCCACTATCTCTACCCCAAATGAAGGTGGACATGCTAGCACACACCTGTAAACTCAGGGGTCAGGAGGCTAATGCAGGAGAATATAGTAGGGTTGAGCCCAGCCTGAGCTACATGTTGAGTTCTGGGATAGGTAGCAAGATTTTTTCTTGAAATAGAAAGAAAATCACAAGTAATAATATTTGAAAAGTTGACTCTAAACTTTATATTAGAAATTCAAAGACCCTATAACATATAAACAAAACAAATGTTAAAAAAAAGTAAAGTCAAAAGACGAATATTACCTAATTTCAAAATTTATAATACATCTAAGATAACTAACACAGTGTGCTAAGTGAAATAAATAAATAGGTAGAAGAAACACAATAAAAATGTCAAAACCCAGCCTGACCTGTGTGGAAAACTGATTTTCAATAAGGTTACAAAGGCAACTCAGTAGAGAAAGGCTAGAGTTTTCAACAAAGAGTAGGAAAATTTTGACCCATAGCTGGAAAAATAATCAAAAACTGTGAAAACAAATCATGAATTTAATTTGTGTGAATTTGAAAGTTTGGCTAAAAAAAGATAAAAATAAACTTCATGACAAATACTTCCTGTAAAAATAATACAAACACAATCACAGAGCACAGATTGGCTTCTGAAGTTATGTAAAGAAAAAAGGAGTCTGCTCCAAGACTACAGCTGTTCAAGATATCTAGGGGCTCAGAAAAATGCAAGTTCAGTGCTCAGTCCCAACCAGAACATTTCCACCACTCCTTCTGAGGCTCAGAGACTATTCTAGGTGAGAGAAGAGAAAGAATGTAAACTCTGAAGGACAGACACATCTGCAAAATGCCATCTCTGAAGCGTGACACGGCCACTGCAGTCAGTCTTGGCACTATGGGCACGTGCACAAGACTGAGCATGACACGTGGGTCCAGGAGGGGCTCTGGGCTCCTGAGCCTCTGGTGAAATACTGGGTTCAGGAGAAGGGTCAGCTGTCACCTTCAGGTGACACTTCAGGATAGTTCCAAAGCCATGGCCACACAGCCGGTCCTGGGTTTAGAGATGAATGAGGGAGATGAAGCTGGCCAGGGGACAGGGGACAGGTAACAGACTGACTGTGGAATGCTAAGAGCACAAGGTGAGAGTAAGCAGAATGCACTGTAGATGTGTATGACTTCATCAAATAATAATTCTCACAAATGAAAAATCAATTTCTTAAAGCCTGCTCATCAGAAACTATAAGTAAGAAAATGGAAAGGGCAAGGTGCACATGGGAGACTCCATCAATACATGCCTTAAAGGCAAAGTGGGTTCCGAACAGGTGAGAAACTCCTTAGATGCAGTAAGAAGAAAGCAGCTCAGTGTTGGAGGATGGACAGAAAAAGATACACAGACAGAAAAGACCAGAACTATGCTTCCAGCTGTTACCCAAAGAGGTGCAAGCACACACCCATTAGGAGAGAAACGTACAGAAATGCACCTGAGTTGATGAGGGTACAAACAACAAACCCAACCCCTAAAGTCTGGTTTCAAACTAAATGGAATGAATACTGAAAAGACTATTTGGCAGGGTTTTTTGTTTTGTTTTATCCCCAGCATATAATCCTGCAGTCTATCTTTATGTATTTATTCAAAAAAATTGAATATGGTCCTTTGAAAACATAAGTATCTATAAAAGCTGTGTTTGTAAATATCAAAACTCAAAAAAGCCCCAATGTCCACTAACAGGTGAGAAACAGGATGTGAAATAAACCCAACACATGGATTTCTATTCTGCAAATAAAACTATAATCTTTTAAGTCATGGTACAAGGCAGATAAATCAAAGCAATTATGCTAAATCGGTGTAAAACAAATAACAAAATAATGTCTGGCCCAGTTACATAAGAGTCTAAGAAACTGAAAATAACAATTAAAGGGATATACAATAGACTGGCAGCAGCCCAGGAGTGGCCTGGCAAGTAGGAGGAAAGGGACTATGGAGAAGGAAGAGGAAACTTGCAAGGGTCACTATCTCTTTTGGCCATTATCCTCGATGGAGTGACAGTGTGGGCCATGACAATGTGCATATATCAAAACTTACCAAATTATATAGCTTATAGCTACAGTATGTCATTGACCAACTATATAACTTATCGGCGTTTTCAATAAAGAAAACATCACCATCTACAAGCATCTATCAAGTGTGCTTGTCACTTACTTCCGCCCAATGTGCCTGGTCAGACGAACCATCAGGCTGCGTGCCTCTTCTGAGCTGGACTGCGTGTTCTTAACAAACGAAACTGGCTTCTCCAGTCCATGTTTTGTCAAAAGTTCTGACACACTATAAGTGAAAGAAGAAATATTGAAAATTGTCCAAACAAAGAGATGAAGTTTTTAAAGCATTTAAATCACGCTTAGTCATTTGGTAGAAAAATAAAAGGTATCACATATACATATGATCCAGTAATACATATTTCATTAATTCTTACCAAAAATAAAACACATAATTACATATCAAGCTGCATATTTCTCATTGGCTTTTATTAGACTACACTTAGAATAAATGGTCTATTCTTTAAAAGATGAAATATCTAACTGAAAACCTTTCTGGCAAGCCGCCTCCACTCTAAAAGCATGCACAGTAATAAGTCAAATGTGTGGCTTTAGTACTAGGCTTCAATGCTTGTCAGTGCACAGCACTATGGTGTATGGAGCACTCTGTTCCCTTAATGCAACTTAAAATATTTTTACACTACTATCTCTATTTTGAGTGAATAAATGAGTAGATGGTCTCCAAATAATGATCCTTTTCTATACATATACTCTTACTAAAATGATATCATCAGCAATTATACATTAAAAGGATAGTTGGTTGTTATTATTTTGCTCCTTCCTTCCTCCCTTCTTCCCTTTCTCCATTCCTTCCTTCCTTCCTTTCAATGTAAGGTCTCACATACTCCAGGCTGACCATCAACTCATATATCTGAGGATGATCTTGAACTTCTGCTCCTCCTACCTCCACCTCCTAGTGCCAGGATTATCAGCACAGACCACCTCATACATGTTTTATGGGGCTAGGGATTGAACCCAGAGCTTTGTGCATGCTGGGCAAGCACTCTACCAACTAAGCTACATTCCCAGATCCTAGTTTATACAATTTTTATTTATGGTATAATATTTAAGAATTGTTTAAGAATTTAAGAATGTGTCTAAGTGTGTAAATACATTCATACATACATACATACATACAAATGAATGCTAGTAAATAACACCAAACTCCCTATGGGGCTAATTAAGACTATTCCATCTCAAAGAAAGACAGCGCAAACTCAACATTTCATTATAAAAGTAAGAATATCCCACCAAAAATGCATCAAAGTTCCAACACAGTTTGTTATTATCCCAACATAACTCAAACACACTATTGCGCTCCAAGTCTTACAAGTGTAATAGACACTGTTTACTGACTGATGCAATTGTTGCTGTATAAATTAACATTTCTGTGTACCTAGACAGTATAAGGGACTTTAATTTCTTAATCTAATAGAACTTTCATCATCTCATGAATTAATTATTATATATAAGAAAGACTTAAGTTCAAAGATCATCTAGCTAGTGAGAAAAAATGCTTGGACTTGGATACATGCTTATCTGGCATGGCATCTCATACCTAGTATTCCAACACAGGAAGGCTGAGGCAGGAGGATGACTGAGTTTGAAGCTAGCCTGAGCTACATGGCAATATGCTTTGTAAAAAACACAACTGTAATAATAGCACAGGAGTAGTGGAGACAGGAGGATCATCCATGGACCCCAGCAAAACTGCTTAGGGGAGGAGACAGGCTGGGCTGAGGAACACAAGCAGCTGTGTATGCACACACTCAGGCTCCTCGGGTATCAAGTTCCTACCCCAGCACACTGCTACTGTAAGACAGTACTCGCATCATTGAGAAAACATTCAAGAGAGTCAGACTAAGCGTTCAAACTGGTCATGAGTAACAGGCCATAGCTGCATTGCCGGAAATACACCTTAATAAGCATAGAACAAAAAGACTTGTCTTTTTTATTCACCTGAGAATTTTTTCCAGTTGGTCTACCATGTCATGAAGAGCTGTGGTCACTTTTGTCGTATGGCTAAAAAACATAAAATTTAGGTTTAGAAGTGGGTTTTTAATAAAATATAAAACAACTATATGGGGTAAAAAAGCAAGTTTCTCTTACATGGAACAATATTACACTGTCCAAGTAAAATTTGAGGCTTATTTCCTATGTACCATCCAAAGGCCCCCACTATTTCCTTGAAGTGCCGATAGCATAATCGGCCTATATCTGGTCTATATCTGGTCATACCCAGAAGCATACAGTGAAATTACTTGTACCTATTTCGCCAAATCAAATCAATGGACTAAGATGAAAATTAGTGGAATCAAACATCACTCTCTGTTAGAGATTAATCAGATGTGAGCAATTAATTTCTAAGGCACTTTTGAATTGATTCTGCTACAAGGTAAAAAAGAATTATGAAGAGTTGTTGACTAGGGGTGTGTGTGTGTGTGTGTGTGTGTGTGTGTGTGTGTGTGTGTGTGTGTGTGTGTGTGTATAACAATAGTAAAGAACAAAAGGTCAATAATTTGAGAGGGAATAGGGGGACACAGGAGAAGTTAGAGTTGGAGAGGACGGGATAGAAATGACATAAACACAGTACTAATATATAAAATTTGCAAAAAACAATTCTAAAAATAGAGTCACAGTTGGTCTTAGTCAAAAGGCCAACCAGCAATGGAGAATGGGCAAAGAGTAAAAACATCATGTACCATGAAAAAAGACACTAGGAAGCATGGCACATATGCTGGCCTTCTGCTACGCCTATCAAGTGCTGTAACCTCCCAAAGCAGTTCCACTAGGACTAATACTCAGGGGGTACACTTAATAGACTCTCGGGAGTGCTTTAACCATTTCCTCCCCTGGAAGCGAATCACATCAACCTCAGTAGTAAGGAACCAGGGACAGGCTCCCCATCATCCTTATCAGGGAACAACTATAAAGAGAGCCACTGGGGAAGAACTTTTACGACCATCAGCATCAAAGAGGCCACAGCTTAATAAAACTGTATTCATGAAGCCACATAAAGGTGGCACAACACACACGTGTGAGTTGTCATGTGGCTGCAGGGCTCAGCAGCTGTCAGAGGTCCTCTCTGCATGGGCCCCGGCCATTCTCCACTAACAGCCACTGACTGGACCCTCACAGGTACTTTAGAATCATGTACCTACTGAATTCTAGACTGAGTTCTCGAGACAGCTGGGTAACAGGGAAGAGGGTGTCCACCTATGCTCTCAGGACAGCTGAGGAATGGAGAGAAGGGTGCCCACCTATGCTCTCGGGACAGCTGGGGAATAGAGAGAAGGGTACCCACCTATGCTCTCAGGACAGCTGGGGAATGGAGAGAAGGGTGCCCACCTATGCTCTCGGGACAGCTGAGGAATGGAGAGAAGGGTGCCCACCTATGCTCTCAGGACAGCTGGGGAATGGAGAGAAGGGTATCCACCTATGTTCTTGGGACAGCTGGGTAACAGGGAAGAAGGTGCCCACCTATGCTGTCGGGGCAGCTGGGGAATGGGGAGGAGGATATCAATCTATGCTCTTGGGAAAGCTGGGGAACAGGGAGGAGGGTGCCCACCTATGCTCTCGGGAGAGTTGGGTAATGGAAAGGAGGGGAAGAAGGAAGGAGGGCATCTATCTACGCATCTGGGACTAGAACTCTGAGTTTTGTTTTTAAGGAACAAGAAACAGTTTGTTGACCTTAAGAAACCAAAATAAATATTGAAATTCAAAAGCTGGATTAGAAGATAAAATTGAAGAAATATCAGATCAATTCATAAAAGGTCAAAATGTTAGGGAAAGAATTTAAAAAAATGCAAACAAATACATGAACAAATAAGATCTACAATTAAATACCAAATCTGGCAGGCCTAACCTTTGAATAACAAGACTTGGAGAGGGAAGTACAAATAAACTCATCAAAGAAAAAAACAGAACTATTTAGGAATGCACCACTGGGCCTTATCCTCCCAGGTCAGAAGTAGAATAATACAGGCCAATGAACAGCACATTAAGGCAGAATTCACAGCAAAAATAAAAGCTCGGAATATTTGAGAACACTAAGGAAGACCACAAGATACTAGTCTACAAAGGGAAAAGCCTAATTCAGAATGGCATCTGATTTCTCTGCAGCATGGACAGGACAAAAGCAAGACCTTGAGAGACCACAGGAAATGAAAGATTAATTGAGAATTCCATGGAAAGTCAAAACACCGACATTAGTGTAGAGGTATAATTATGACATTACTGTGTTTGATGAGGAGCTATTTGAGATTGGACACCATTAAAATAAGAAGCTATATCACAAAGGAAGGCGAAAGGCAGTAAATAACACAGAGGCGAGGCCAAGTCCCCAGGTAAGAGCACAGCTGACTGGTCACACCAAAGAAAGACAAAGGGCAAATCCAATGAGGAGGGATTCAGAAGTGGGGAGGGCCAAGGAAAAAAGGGAGCTGAGAAATTATCAAGTTCTTCTGACCACTTTATGGTTCTGTCAGGAGCCCAAGGAAAAAAAGAAGAAAAAGAAAGAAAGCAGGAATCATACAACTCAGGGGAAAGAGAAAGCTAAAAAGGAGAAAAGTCTCACCTTGCTGTGACAAGGTTTACACTATGACGATGGTGGTGAAAACACTAGAGTGGGAGGAAGACCACCCACTAACAACCACCACATCACTTACAGTTCAACTATGAAATTAAAAGTCTAAGACTACAAAGAAAGAGTCCTAGCTTGTTTTCTGCTTTTAAGGGAACACAGTGAACAGAGCAATTCGGGGAGTAGAGGGTTTATCTGGTTTACAGCAAACTGCTAGTCATCAAGAGGGGCCACACAGGAGTTGAAGTCACAAATCACGAATCTGGAGGCAAAAACTAAGAGAAACCAGAGGATGCTACTTACTGGAGCTTCCACTGCTTACTCGGCGATCTTCCTTACACAGCCAGACCCACCACCTATGGATGACACCACCCAGGGTGGGCTGGGCCCTCCGATATCAACCAACAATCAAGAAAGTGTCCCACAGACATCCCTGATGGCCAATCTAATGGAGACAGTTTCTTAAATGGGATTCCCTCTTTACAGGGTGACCAAAACTAACCGGCACAGAGGCAGGCAAAGAGAAAAACAAAGAAATTTCCCTAGAACTTTTTGCTTTTTAAGCTAGACAGCATGATAACCAAGGCACTCGGATGGTAGAGATTAAAGCGGCACAAGTTCATGGCCAGCATGGCCCACATAGAGAGTCCAAGGCAAGCCTGTGCTACATAAAATTCTATGTCAAAAATACTTATCCCATCAAAGAGGTGGGGGAGAGCATTTACTTTGTTATCCAATACTGGGAAAGTGGGCACCAAACAGCTGTTTGCTGTCTTAAAATGCTTCATTTCAACTGTTTTCTTACCTTACCTTGTACTTGGAAATCAGAAGAGGAATATGTCCCCATGGGCTCCTTCATAACAAAAAAAAAGCCTCTCTAACAGCATGATTTCCTATATGGCACTGACCTTCATAGTGGAAGGTCCAGTGCCTCATAAACAGTGTGGCATCCTATGCACAGCAAACTGCTTTCCTGAGCTGTCACATAGGCCTCTCTGTGCCCGGTGTTGGACACTTCCCCTGAGCATGACATCAATCACCACTTTCATCTAGAGATGTTGTCATAACTCAGAAGCAAACCCTGACACTGGACTGGTAACAGTCTCTCAAAGATGGCAGGAATGGAGCAGGTGAGCAGACCCTCACCTGAGGTCTCAGCCACCCACTGCACCTCCACACCAGCAGTATGTGATCCTGCCCCAGCTGCCCATGGCCTGTGGTCTAAGACGGTACTAGAGTACAGAAACTGTAGAAGGCTAGCTGAAGGGCAGACTCCATGTGGGCAGGAGTCATCACCTAGATCATATGTTACAACAGTGTGGCTGCTTTGGGGTCCCTCACATGTCTGATACCTATGCCCCGTAAAGAAGATGAATAAACACATTAGATCATGAGGCTGAACTCAGAATCGTCCTTTGTTCAGTAGTTCGAACCCTGTGTAGGGAAAGCATTAGTCGCATCTCTGCAGGAACAGCTCACATAGCACCTGCATTAGTTGTAAGTCAAGTCCAGCCCAAAGAACTGGTGGGACTTGGGTCAAACCGTGTGAACGAGAGTCCGCTTCCTCAGTTAATGTGGCACGTAGCGTGACTTGGGTCACCACGCAAGGAGGGTAACTATTAGTGATGCTACCGTGAAAGCTGGGGGAACATGATGGCAGCCAATCTGTTACTCCGTGAAGACAAAAAGACAAACTTCACCTTTGAAGTTTGAATATGAAAAGGCCAGATTCTGGATAATACTTGCTACTATGTAAAAATTTGCTTCCTTTCCTTGTATCCAAGTCTATGGGAACCAGTGTTTCAGGGTGGGTTGAAAATATGGTGACTGCTATCATCCATCTAACACAAAGTAAACATTTCCCTGACATGAGAAGAGGGGTAGAAAATAGAGGGACAGACTGAATTTACAGCAAGGAAGCCTTCCTGTCTAATTATTTAACGTCACAGAAGACGCTGAAGTCAGAGGTTGAGCACTTTGGCTCGAGCACCAGAGGCGTGCAGACAAGGATGCTGACTTGTAGTGAGCATCATGTGGGATGCTTAGGAACGAGACGGCAAGGGAGAGCCAGGGAATGACAGCTACATGACATCCCGGGAGAGAACTACTAAATATGAATGAAGAAGAAAGAATTCACAAAATAAATACCGTTAGTCCATAAACACTTAAAGCTCAGTTAATGAACAAAGAAATCAATGCCGCAGACTTTTAGAGAATTCTTGTCACAGAGCTGCTGTTTCTTGCTTTCCAGTGTGTGAGGGACTGATTGCAGAAATTATAATTACAATAAACATCCATTTAGTAACAAAAGAATGAAGGCTATCTCCAGACACCAAGCTGACAGACAGTTTTCATGTCTTCTCTATATGGCTCACCTTTATGGTTTTCAGGGCTGGGGTAGACTCAGGGCCACATGAATACTAAGCGTGCACTCCACCTCTGAGCTCCCCCCCCCACCCCCGGGCTCTTTTTCCTCGTAGTTTCAAAGTTTTCTGTTGATGAGCACTTAGAAAAGCAGTGCCTTTGTTTTAAACACTATAATAAGAAGACTCAATGAGATTGGCCTCCTTGGCTTCTTACCCACATCCCCTCTGTGGAAGGCATTCTAAGATGTCATAGCAGAGAGAGAGTTGGTCACTCCGTTCACAGTTATAGATGCACTCGAGTGCTACGGCCATCAGCTGGTCCTGGTCAGGAATAAACTTTTGCTGCAGCTAGAGAAAATAAAGCATGTTGTACTCAATGTCGGTTTCTCCATATCCCAGCACCACTGTCAATAGAATATTAAACAGTGCCATTAATCAGACAAAGAAACAACTCTTGATTTTTCTGTAGCTTACAGACTTTTGAAGTATTTAATAATTCTAAATGAATTCACATTTTTTAATTACAGAATCAGCTAGAAAAGATCATTTGTAACCCACAAGCTTCATCTGCTAAAATCAGACTCTTCAATTTATGGCCCATTCCAAATAAAGTAGATGCAAAAAACAAATGACACAGTGAATTATAACGATGGCAACATTAAAAATAACATTTCTACCTCAAAAGCCAAACTCTGTGTGTTTCAATTACAAAACATATGAAATTCCTGAAGTAATGCTACAGACATTAGAGCCTATTGTTTTCCACACTGTTCTGCCTTGCTACTGAGCTGACCAACAACAATGTGGTGGCACAACCACAGACTACACTCTACTTCTGAAGTACAAAGATGGCCACTTCAGGCCTCTGTCCACATAGAATATTTCTTTCTCACTGCAAAGCAAGGATTCCTATTCTTAGAGTATTTTGTGAAATACAGAAAATAACAAAATGGTGTCTTATTTTCTCATCTCTAAGGCCAAGGTATTACCAGCACCATCCTATGAGGGAATGGGAAGGAATAAAGACACACAGATTTTATTTCATCTCTTGATTACATGTAATAGTAGAGTGTGGACACTATACAAGAATTAAACAAAAAAAATTTTACATGTTCAGCATACACAAAATTTTTCTTCACACATTTTGATCCAGGCTTGGCTGAATTCATCTGATTAATACAAAGGATGCAAAATCTGCAGTACAGACACAATATGCTTGTCCCTTAGACATAGGGCTGACGATTTCTCCTTGTCTTAGCCATATTTCACCCAGGATATGTTCTCAAGGATTCATTCTGCCCTGGTCTAAAGTCTACCAGGAACACAGGTTTATTTCCACTTGTCACAGAATTCAACAGGACACCCCCAGATGCTGAGGTTCCTGGTGTGTGTCCTGCACATGTGGGTCTAGTGGGCACCATTTCACTACTGAGACAGGACACCCCCAGATGCTGAGGTTCCTGGTGTGTGTCCTGCGCATGTGGGTCTAAGTGGGCACCATTTCACTACTGAGACAGGACACCCCCAGATGCTGAGGTTCCTGGTGTGTGTCCTGCGTATGTGGGTCTAGTGGGCACCATTTCACTACTGAGACAGGACACCCCCAGATGCTGAGGTTCCTGTGTGTGCCCTGCGCATGTGGGTCTTAGTGGGCACCATTCACTACTTGGAGAAAGATCCTTTTGTTCTCTGTATCCTTGACTAGATATTTTCTCTTCAAATCAGTGTGCATTTCTTTCTTAAAACTTCTTGCTCTCATCATTCCTTCCTTGATATCCTTGTAGTCATCCATGAAAGCATCATTTCTTCTTTCTCAAAACAAAAGAAGAACATCTGTACAGACATCCTAAGAAGTGGGTCCTCCCACCATTAGCACTAGGTTATCAACTGAGCTATATGGCAACAATAAAATCTAGGAAAATTGGAATTTTAAAAAATGAAGTCTTAAAATTATACACTATGGACAACCAGAAAAAACATAATTGATAAAATGAGATATCTAGAGAACATCAGAGAACCAAGTAATAGAAGAATCATGAAATAACAGGATATAAAACTAACATAGAAACTCAAGTTTTTATAAACCCAAATAGTAGTCAAAGGAAAAGAAGTTAGAGAAACAGAAACATTACATTAAAAACTTAAAATTAATTTACTAACAAATAGGTACCATCTGTAGAAAAAACTTTATTAAACTTGTTTAAAACATATATATCATGAATATATGGGTGGGTGGGTAGGTGTGTAGTGTGTGTGTGTGTGTGTGCAGTCATGACACACAGGGTGACTATCCCCAAGAGCTATGGACTATCTAACAAAAACTCCAGTGTAAGTCATGGAAATCTGCTGTCCAGCTGTTGGTCTCCTAAAACAGATTGGGCTATTGCCACTGTCCTTGGCTGTCTTGGACACAGAACATGGAAAAACCAAGCTAGACCTGACCTGGAAGTTTCCTCCTTGAGGACTAACTCTTACACTAGCTGAAAGTGTTATGTAAACTGTTGAGAGAGAGGAGCAATCAGTAGTCCCACCCAGCTGTAAAGTCCACAAAAACACACAATGATTCCCCAGCAAGATTTGTGGTAACCAGATGCCTAATTAAGCATAAGGTCAATCAATGAAAGGGGAATTCATGCCTGGTACTATAAATACACCTTATTCTAAAATACAAAAACAAATAGAATAATACAACCTATTCTTGGAAAAGGGGTTGGACTTTATAAACAAATGACTCTATCAGTCTCCATAAAATAACTTATAAATCAACAAAAACTATTCAAAATGTAAAAAAGCTATGTTGTGAAATTAGATAAACTGATATTAAGATTCAGATAGGAAACTTCCAATACAACTTTGACAATACAGTGGGGAACAAACAAAACTGAAAAGGAATACTATATTCATCAGCTCCTGGAACATCCCATGCAATCTCTAATCACCAGAGAACTAGTGTCATAATAAACAGGTCACCAGAATATTGGGGACATTCTAGAATTATATGCACATGCAAATGAAAATTTTAGTTTATAACAAGGGTGACACTTCAGGTCACTAGGGTAAAGACACATATTTTAATAAATTCTGCTAGGATAAATAGGTAGCTATTTGAGACAGCATAAACTTATATCTATAACTCATACTATGCAAAAGTACAAACTCCATAGATTAGGGGTCTCAATAAAAAGAATAAAATTATACAAGTACTCAAAGAAAACGAAATTCTACTAGAAGCTTTAAGTAGAAAAACAATTTTCAACATGACTCAAAACACAAGGGTATCTGGCAGATGATTTGAGGAAAGAGAAATTGAAAATAAGAATTTCACATGACAGTGAATGAGAAAAGACATAACACTAGAGACAGGTACACAGAGAAATCACGGATTCCAGAGTTGCTAAAGGAGTAGGCCCACAACACAGACAGCTACTTACCAAATAAATGAGGAGGGAGGGAACCATCTGTACATAAAGGAATTAATCCACTAGCAGAGAGGCCCAAAAAGAGCCCTGAAGAGGTAGAGAGGTAAGTTCCCTGCCAATAGACTCATGTCATGGAGAGAAGTAAGGATGAAGAGGCAGACTGGAAGCCAAGTCCTACCCAACTCACTCTAAAGGGCCCAACGCTAGCCAGTCTACACCGCAAGCCACGGGGACATTTCCATAGATTAATGACATGGGAAAATCTGAGCTGCAGGAAGGTAACACTGAGAAATATGGAGACAGTCCTGGAAAGAAGGAGCCTAATATCCCTGCTACCTATCTAGTATTCACGTATTTCAAGAAAGGCAAATGGCTACATGTTTTATTCAAAAGCACCTGCTAAATTTCCAGGTAAAAACAACAAAAAGCTGACTATATACACAGGATTTACAAGATCCCATATGGAAGACCTATCAGAAACAAGATTGCAGGAAGAATTTAAAGTCAATTCTTTATTCTTCATAAAACATTCATTGTCAATCCGTTCTGCATCGCATGTGGTATTCTGCAGCCATCAGCGCCCACCAAGGCTCACCCCAAATGTAAAACCAGTCACTAAGTGGAAGCTGACTTTAAGAGGATGAACACTTTAAGTAACCAACAAGCAGAGGCATTTCAGGCAGAAAATCCTCGTATAAACCCAGAAAGGCCTAACAGAGCAATGTTTTCCTTCCTGTTTGGGTTACTCAATGCCATGACTGCTTATCTTAGTGAGTGACTGAGGCCAGTGTGAAGAAGCAGGCTCGGTCCGAGCGAACACCTGGAAGAAGCCTGAAGTTGAAGTGCCTTGGGCTGAAATTCTGCTCTCATGACCGTGCCACCTTGCTTAAAGTCCCACTCCAAAGACATGGGAGCCACTGCACTGCCTGGAATAGCACATTTTATCTATCACAAAATTAAGAGATTTTCACAATGAAAAAGTATTTGCGCCTAACAAAATGGCTTTCGCTCCAGGGAACCCAAACAGCACAGAAGCAAGCTTAAAATGGCAGTCTTCTACAGCTGTAAGAATCACCAGGGTGACTGAGTATGTCCTTATAAAAACCTAAAGACCTTCATAAACTACTTGAATAACCTTGAGAGAAGACACTTTTGATTATTGGTGACATCAAAAATACACTCACTGGACAAGAACAGGGGTGCAGAATGAGAAAATCTAGGCAAAAGCGTGAACACTTCACAGCACGAATCCCCTTTCACTTCCTACCCTGACTAAAGAAATGGAAGGAGTTAACATTAGCGAAAAGTCTTCATAGTTACAGTTCAACATCTGGAACTACAGATCTTAGTACTCACAGATTACAACACACAAGACCTATGGAATGAATAAGTCAAAATAACCATAACTGCATGAACTTTGGAAAAATGTACATCAACAATGTTAAAACATTTTTAAAAAATGACAATTTTGCTGGGCAGTGGTGGCGCACGCCTTTAATCCCAGTACTCGGGAGGCAGAGGCAGGAGGATCTCTGTGAGTTCGAGGCCAGCCTGGTCTACAAGAGCTAGTTCCAGGACAGGCTCCAAAGCTACAGAGAAACCCTGTCTCAAAAAACCAAAAAAAAAAAAAAAAAAAAAGACAATTTATTTTCTACTTAGTGGAATTTCTTTACAAGGTCCAATTATAAAAACCTATACCTAAACCTAATACTAGAGATTAATGAAAAAGAAAATGAAAAGATTCTGTAGAAATTAGAGTTGCTACTTACATCAGGCTTAGAATGCTGAAATATCTTCAAGGGAAATTTCAAGTCTTCTTTAGCTAAAGTTACTAGATATTCTTTCAATAGTTCATTGGCCGCACCGGGAGACTGTTTCTCACAGCGGTGAAGAAAGGGAACCATCCATTGGTAAGCACTGGTCACATAATTGTCCTCAGAACACTGTTAGGAAAATCAACCACAGAAAGCAAGCAATAAATTAAAACTGTACTGTACTAGATAATCAGTCTAATATCAAACAATGAAAGCCCCATTCTTCCTGAAGCACTGCAGCTCCCCACTCACTTCTGACCTAACCACGAGCAAAAGAATGTGTCCCTCCTTCTGGGACTGGTCAGATACAGTGGCTGTAACTGTGCATACCATCTATGCAGACTGGAACTGGCCTAGGGTCCCACAGGCCTAGTGCCAGCACTGGGAAACATATATGTTATGGCTACTACACAGCCATGAGGTCCTCCATAGCAGAGAAAGAGTCTACCCAGAGAAAGAATAAAAAGAACATGTGAAAGGAGGAAGGAGAGACAGCTGAGACCAGGGAAGAGTTGAAGGAAGAGAGCACAGACACTGGGACAGATGAGCAGACGGGCCCAAGAAAAGAGCTGCTCGAGGGCAGAATCCCACTTGTGAAAGCCTCAAGTCTTCCCCATCCTCATTTTTCTTTTTCATTGTGTCCCCTTTTTGACATGGGTCATTTTATCCATCATCTCTAAAAGAATA
Source organism: Ondatra zibethicus (assembly GCA_004026605.1). Classification (NCBI taxonomy): domain Eukaryota; kingdom Metazoa; phylum Chordata; class Mammalia; order Rodentia; family Cricetidae; genus Ondatra; species Ondatra zibethicus. The sequence goes on from PVIU01004163.1 coordinate 98,242, forward strand.
CCATCACTTCTCATAATCATTCCAGGACATAAACCCACAACTCTTTTCAATATTCTTGTCTGTTTTTGAGGAGACTCTTTCTACACAGCCCTGGCTGGAACTCTGTATGTAGACCAAGCTGACCTCAGACTCATAGAGATCTACCTGTCTCTGCCTCTGAAGTGCTGGAAGTAAAGGCGTACGCCACTATGCCCAGGACAAACTTACTACTTTTAAGAAGGGTCTGACATAATACAATCAAATCTCACTGGATAGCTGCTAAGGAACAAAAAGGGAAGATATGGGAGATGGAAATGAGGGAGTGCACAGACAGAGGAGAAAAGAGGGAAAGAAAGGGGGGCAGAAAAGGTGAGTGAAGGATAAAGGAAAGCAAGGTATAAAGCTAGCCAGCAGTGTATTCCTGCTGGAATGTGCCCACACGTTTCCTTACTGGGCTCTTACATTTCCTATTTGGCTTGTGCCACACACAGCAATAGAAGCTCAGGGATGCTCAGAAGGGCAGAGGGCACCTACACGCTCCATCAGCAATCTGAGTTTTTCAAAGTCTTTCTTCTGCTGCAGGTCTTTCAGAGTGAGGGTGAAGTCACACCCGGCTTCATAAACCAGTGTTTCGAGGGTAACCAAATCGTCACAGAGAGCCAGCAAGCCAGGAATATGGCGCTCCACTCCAAGGCGTATAAGTGACAAGGAACAGTCAACCTAGAAGTGAAAAGTGACAGTAAGCTCCTGACTAAGGCAAAGTGGAAACTTCCAGCATAGAACTGAGCATGTAACCATTTCTATAAAATTTCATAGTCAGAATGTGTCTCAGTACAAAAGGATTGGAGTCCTTTACCAAACATATCAGCATCAAACTGTTTCAAATGTATCAATCAGCAAGATGTACTGACAATACAGATATGAAGGGAAAGAGGCATCTTAATTCTTACATCAGAGTAACAAAAGGAGAGGAAAATGTGGCATAAATAGCAGTGACAAAGCCTGCTTTGCACTTTCACTACAGCACTGTGCTTCATAAATGAAGCTTTGCTCTGCAGGTTTTCCTGCTCCATGCCAAGCCATCTGCAGTCACCCAATAAATATTTATTTCTTAGCTAAAACAAAGAACAACATTTCCTTTACTTGAGCAGTAGACTGACATTTATCTCCTATTCCCTCCTCACAATTATAAACGAGCATCCTCCGGTTGATGAGAAATCATCAGTTGTAACCCATACCTCTCCCATACTACTTTAAAATACACAAAGGGCCTACAAGGAGCTTGGTATGGGAAGTCCTGTCTATGTTTTGCTTTTATTGGCTAATGAATAAATCTGACTTGGCTAGTGGCTTAGCAGAATAGAGATAGACAAGAAAATTAAACTGAATGCTGGAAGAAAGAAGGCAGAGTCAATGAGAGCCATGTAGCGCTGCCAGGGACAGACGCCTCTGCTGGAGCCTGCCGAAACTTTGCCAGTAGGCCAACCTTGGGATGCACAGATTAATAGAGATGGGTTAGTTTAGGATAGAAGAGTTAGCCAGAAATATGTTTAAGCAATTGGCCAACCAGTATTGCAAATAAAATAGTTTCTGGACGATTATTTCGGGTCTGAGCAACCGGGAATGAACAAGCGGCCTCCTCCAACAGGAGCTAATGTCAATCTAGGTGTCAGAGATACAAGATGAGGTCTCTGCCCCCAAGACTGAGAATATAGCAGTTGACACCTGACTGAAAGTTTCCACTGAGGCACGTGCTATGTGACTTCCCCAGAGAGACATGACAAACATCCATTCACCCCAGACAGGGCACTGATGACAGAGCAGGGAAAGATTCTGCCATGTCAAGATTAGTGACCCAATGATTTCAACCAGGGACTCTTTCAGGAAAATGGGTAACTCAGAGCAACTACACCCAAGAGTCTCCTCCTCTTCCAGGAATTGTTTCTTGCTTATGGGTAGAGCGGATAAAGAGCATTGTTGTGAGACCAGGCAGGAAGTATAGGTGGGGCTATCAGGCAGGAAGTAGAGGCAGGGAGACTAGACAGGAAATAGAGGCAGGGCAATGAGAACAGGAGAATTCTGGGAAGAGGAAACAGTCAGTTTGCAGCTGTCACCCAGACACAAAGGAAGCAAGATGAGAATGCCTTGCTGAAATAGGTAGCACATGGCTGACACAAACAAGAATTATGGGCTAATATAAGTTATAAGAGTTAATAAGAAGCCTGAGCTAATAGGGTGATCAGTTTATGATTAAAGTAGACCTCTGTGTATTTCTTTGGGACTGAACTACTGCGGGACCAGGCGGTACAGAAACCTCGGTCAACAGGGCATGGGTAGGAAGGATGATGGCCTGGCTTCTCCTCTCAGTGGGAGGATGAGGGTGCTGAGAACTCAAGAACACTCAAGAGAAGTAAGTGCATTCTGTACTACATGTGTGCTGCTGAGGAGTCTGTACAGCCTGTGCAGTATCTCAGTGTAAGACCCCCAAATGAAGGTCCAAATGAAAAAAAAAACAAAGAAAACAAAATCTACAATGAAAGAAATTTTATGTCTAGAATGGATACTTGGGAACATAAATCATGGAGCAACATTTGAGAAGAAGCCCTGAATGGGTGTAGACAAGATTAGTGTCAACAGTAGTACCCTGGGGAATAGTGATAAGGGGCATGCCAACAAACAGAAGCATGCTAAAATGAATGGCTGTGACAAGAACAAGAAACTTGGGCTGGATCACAGAAGTCCACGAGGAAATTTTCCGCAAAGAAAAGAAAACAGCAGCAACAGAAAGGATGTAAAGTTAGGATAAGAGAGGGCCGCTGGCTTCACTGACACAACTTGCGGACGGTGGCAGGCACAGGCAGACTGGAAAGGTGAGGAAGACTGACTCCAGAAGCAGAGGAACTAACTCTGGGCCAGCTATGAGGGAAACAAGAAACACAGCAGAAGCCTGCAAGTAGACAGCTCCACTTTACATTCTGCATATGTAGAACTGAAGGAACTTGAGCCTCCTGTCCAAAGGTGAGTGGAGAGATGTGAGGAACAGCAGACCTAGGAAAGGAGAAGTTAAAGGTGTGCATGGAAGGAACACTCTAAGTACACAGGCGTGCAGGTGTAGAATCCAAAGCACAGGGAAAGAAACGGTGGCTGTGAACTCAAGGAGAGAGGCTTCTTCCTCTGGGAAAAGCCAGAAAAGGTCCTGATGGAATGAAGTTCTCAGTCTCCCAAATGAGCTACAAAACAAATTATTTTCTGAAAGTGGGGAAGAAAACAACGGGGTAAAAGGAGGAACAGCAAAAGAAAGAGAAAATACCCATGGAAAGCAACAAAAAAGAGCAGCCACATCCCCAAAACCACTGGATTGGCAGACAGGTGAAGAAGGGAGAGGTAAGGAGTGCGTGCCATGGAAAGACTGGTGCACATAAATCCAAGGAGAGAGTGTGAGGGGCAAGGCTCAAGCAAAAGCAGGACCCCCGAAACTTAATAATGACTGTAAACCAAACGAGTCACATCTGAAAGTATGTGACTTCTATCTTCAAAACAATTAAAAACAACCTCATAAGAATTTGCAGAAAACTTGATGCACGGCACACAAAATCTGCACGAGGAACAGTTGGAAGACAGCACATGAGCCATTTGTGTTTGCTGTCTTCCCCAGTGTTTAGGAAAGTACACAGGTTTAAAGACTAGCTACCAAGGGCTGATAGGAAAGCAGGCACCAGTGAAGCTAACAGGAATGTTCCGCATACTGAGCCTTCAAGGGGGTAGGGGTGGGGGGGGAGTCACCACCATAAACACTTCCTATACCAACAAACAAGTTTTGCTGAAGGCATTTATAGGCACTGAGAAAAAAGAAGTTCCACATGAATTAAACATCTAAAAATGAAAAATGTAAAATCCATGTCAGATATCACTTTGATTGCATCACAACTGACATGAAGTGTCAGTACTTCACATGAAGCCAAAAAAAAAAATAAAAACTATTGTGAGAGTTTTTAAATAATGAAAGACAGGAGAGTACATAGGCCAATTAAAGGTACCCAATGGCCTTGCTTCATCACCGCCTGCGGGCTCCTCAAGGGAAGCCATGATGTCTCGGGATGCCTAATACGATCTCTAACAGAGCAGCATCAGATTCATCATGAGCAGAAACCAGTGTCCACACAGCTGCTAAGACTCCTGCCTCACCAAGGAAGGGAGTAAGTCTGCACTGCCAATGACACCGTGCACTTCAGACATGAGTCCCAGAGGCCCCCAAGCTGAAACTCACCAAAAAGCCTCCTCCATGAGGACTAGCTATCAGCAGCAGGAGGAGCCATGCAGGCTTCCAAAAGAGGGAAGCAACCAACAGTCCTACCCAGCCCTAACACCCATGAACCACAATGACCAGCATGGCACAGGAACCCTAAAGGCGCAGTAGTGGCATACACACTTTGGATATAACCAAGAGCTCTCTAACTTGAATCAAGAGCTGCGCAACAAGAGGAAAATCATACCTAGTATTGGAATCATACCTAGTACAGCCAAGTACTAGGGATTCATGAGGTCAGAGATCTTGGAAGAGAACCTACAGCTGCCATTTACTAAACCAGCATCATCCCCAACAACAACCATTGGTCCGTAGAACCACAGGCAAGTGTAGTCATCACCCTCATCAAGGACTTCTCTTAGCAACAGATAGAAACCACTACAGAAGACCAAAGCCAATAGAAATGCGGAGTTGTGAGGTCAGGCCTAAGCCAAAGGAAAACAGAAGGCACACGGGAACAGAGTTCCTGAAAGGTACAATCACAATCACCTGTGGTCATACACTGTAACTGGGGACTAAGCAAACATTTTCTAAGTTGATACAATCTGATAAATTAAGGTGTAATACATCTTTTTATTTATTTATTTATTGGTTTTTCGAAACAGGGTTTCTCTGTAGCTTTGGGGCCTGTCCTGGAACTAGTTCTTGTAGACCAGGGTGGCTTCGAACTCACAGAGATCCGCCTGCCTTTGCCTCCTGAGTGCTGGGATTAAAGGTGTGTGCTCCCACCACCCGGCTGAAATACATCTATTAAAATACAGGGAAAAAAAATCAAGCACAGTATGCACTTATTTTGCTGTTCCTGTTTTAAAGAACGATTCTGAATAACTTTTCTTGTATGCATTTGCTTTGTAAGAACCTAAAAGTTACAAAGCCTTCTGGGCAAAGGTCAAATGAACAGAAGCACTAAGAACTGCTCCTTTTAGCCCTCTGAGATTTCTGTCTGGCTGTGTACTACATGGACTGAATCCTAAGGACCCAGCACCACCAACACCACCAAGCAGCAGTGCTCTTGCCTCACCTGGCCGGCATGGTGCTCTATCTCCTCTGCTCTGCTCCGGTACCAGTCCATTGCCTTCTCCACCGACAGCTGGGGCATCCTATACTGCAGTAGCTCAGGCTGCTCAGCATACAGGAACTCACTGTCGTCCTGGAGGCCAGGCTCCACCACCATTCTGCAAAGCATGGCAGGAACAATTAATAACTGTCGGGAGTGCTGCAGAAAAGGACAGAGACAGGGATGAGAGAGAGCAGCTTACAGAGATGCGAGTGTCTATGTCCTGTGTGTATGTGCTTACTTGCAGGTTAATGGGACATTTGAGGAAATTTAACATTTTCTAACTGGTTTTCCTGACTTCAGAATTCAGAACGGAAAATAAAACAGGTGTGCCACAGCTCAACCAGACAAGAACTGACAGAAACTAAAGAGCTTTACAGACCGTGCCCCACTGGTGCTTCTGCCGGCCGCCCAAATCAAAGCTCTTCCAAGGGCAAAGCAGTCACCACAGCAGGAACTGTCCCCAAATGATTCCAGTTGGAACTGGAATTCAGAAATCTCGTTGCCAGTTTTCAGGCAAATAAGAAATGCACCTCATCTGTGCTGATAAGTGCGCTTTATCAGGCCCCAGCGACACAGCGCTGTGAGGCGCTTGCGCAGCACCAGCCTTCTGACAGTGCGCCTTGTCCACTGAGGATCAGACATCTTCAGGGAACCCACACAAGGATCACAAATTATAAGGGGAACAGTGGATGACTGCTTTCTACACTAAAGATTAACAAAGGAATGAAAAGTAAGCTAAGGGTCTCAGAAGAACGTCCGGGCCACTCAAGTGACTTGCTGCAAGAGAGCAGGGGCTGATGGCTGCGAGTACTCAACAGCTCCAAACCAAATCCAAAGAACAAGTCCATCAGCAAAGGCTGGGAAACCTGTTCACATCACTTTAAAAGGTCCTGCACTCCTTTCATTCTTCAAAGTCATGGGGGTAATACTATGCAAAATGCTGTGAGAAGTTAGAAGTAAAATAAAACCAGGCTCTTGATTTTATTTATAACTGCTATTTGTTGTTGTTGTTGAGATTTGATAAAGTCACCCTAATATTGAGGTGGTTTATCCACAAACCTAAGACAACTCACTGTGCATGTAACATGTTGCAAGAAAGTTCCATCTGCAGGAGAGTCCATTCCTCAACCCCTCTCCTGGTGTGACTACCACTCTTCCCAGAGATTCCTATCCAGTGCAGCACACAGTGCCACACTGGCCATCCTGGACTCTATGAACTCTGCCTCATTTCAGCAAAAACAGCCAGCGGCAACTCCAAGTTCCTAGGACACTATTTCAACCCTCCTGGGTCAGCCCCTCACATCCTTTGATAATGAATGAGGCACTCACAGGAAGCCACTTGCCTTTTATTCTAGCCATAGAAGCGGGGATCTTCTCATCTTTTCTGGATGCTCCTTTTCAGCTGTCCTTGCTAAAACATTATGCTCTATAAAAGATTAAACACTGGCACTCCCAATTCTCTCAGGGAGCATCCTTCCCTTTCTCTTTCTCTCTCTCTCTCTCTCTCTCTCTCTCTCTCTCTCTCTCTCTCTCTCTCTTTCTCTCTCTCTCTCTCTCTCCTCCCCTTCAACACTATCACATCCAGATTCAAGGTCATTCTGACTTTGATTTCCTTTCATGAAATGAGGTTCTCTTTCAATGAACATATTCTTGATATTTTAGAACCTTGGGGTGAAATACTTTAAAGAACATTTCAATTTGAAAATCCGAAGCCTTCAAATTCTAATTATTGACTTGATTATTTGTTGGAGGAAGGCCACTTGTTGGTTCCTGGCCAATCAGCCTCAAAATAATCACACAGCAACTATATTACTTAAAATACTGCCTGGCCCATTAACGCTATCTTCTTATTGGCTAACTCTTACATATTAATTTAACCCATTTCTATTAATCTGTGTATTACCACGAGGCTGTGGCTTACCAGGTAAAATTCCATCTGACGTCTGTCTCTGGCAGGGTTACATGGCTTCTCCCTCACTCTGCCTCCTTTCTCCCAGCATTCAAGTTTAGTTTTCCCCACCTACCTAAGTTCTGCCCTATCAACAGGCCAAGGCAGTTTCTTTATTCACCAATAGTATTCACAGCATACAGAGGGGAATCCCACATCACCTCCCCTTTTCTATTTAAATAAAAAAGGAAAGTTTTAACTTTAACATAGTAAAATTATATATAACAAAACAGGTATCAAGCAAGAATTACAGTTACAACATTCCCCTATTCCAACAACTATTCTTAAATTTTTCTCCTCAATCGCTTATGTCATCTTTTTAATACCTGTAACTTAAATAGTAGACTTCTTTCATTAAATGTTTGATATTCTATTCTAGCTCTGCATATTTATTCTAATGTCTAAGGAAACACCAGAGACTCCTATCTAATTTTTGTATACTATGCTGTTTTAAAATGCCCCTAAGTAAATCTCTCTTACTCTCTGGTACTATTTTATACAGTCCTGTGCTATTTAGAAATAGGTTGTTTGTAGATTTTGTTCCTTTTCTTTGACAACTTCGCATGCGTCTCTAATGCAGTCTGCTCACTGTCCCCCTTCTCTCTCTGTCCTTCCCCTCAGTCCCACTGCACAAATCCTTTCACACACTCATCCTCTTTATTTTGTTTGTGACCCACCAAGTGAACAACAGCCATCTGTATGGCCGGCCATGGGGTGGAATTATCCACTGGAGAATGGTGGCTATGGTTTTTTATTTATGTAATTATATTATTTTAATTATACAAACTATAGAACTTATCTTCTGGATGACATTAACTATAATTTTTGAAATTTTCTTCTTCTGAATAATGTCTCCTTTGAATTGTTGCTCCATTATCTGTATTTTTCCTCCTCTCTTTGTTCCATCTAGCAGAATCTATCCTCAGATGTGCAGAGAGCTCTAGGAACATGACAGAACCTGTTCATTTGTTAGCTCCACTGTGTATGGGTAGTGAGCAAACTTTGAGGACCACACCTCGGAATCTAAAAGCCTCTTTCGTGAGGTCACTTCATTTCTCCAGAAAAGAAATCTACAAACTTCTACATGAGGAATCCTCTGCCTCTGGCGGATGAAGGGGTATGAAAATGTGTAAATTTTCTAGAAGTCTGGATCTTCAGAGCTTCACTTCACCATCCCTTCTCCAGATGCCCAGACTGACATCCAGGAACATGGAGGATGGTAACTCAACCAGAAGTCTGCAGGCCGGAAGGATAAAGCTCTTGTCTCATGAAGGAAATTAAAGGAGGACAAATGAGGGGTTCTTTCCTGTTTCTGATGAGTGGAGATTAAGGGACCAAGTGTGCCTCCTACTGACTCTCCTCCCCACACCTCACTATATGCACCCCTCCCTCTTGTGTAGCATTTAACATCTCCATTCTGAGGCTTCTCTATGAATGGTCTTAGAAAAATGAGAACTAAAATTTAACCGAGAATAAAATTGAATATACACCAGGACCAAAACTATGAAAATGTATCAGCTCATTTGGTAGACTGAAAGGCAATACGTTAAAGGGAAAAGTTGTAATGAAGATTATTGCTTAAACAGTTCCCTTTCAACATTTGCTACATTCTCATTAATTTTTTTACTATATCCCAAGTCATTTGTGTTTTTTAAAAACTCCTCTAAAATACTCTAACGGAACACCACGAAGTAGGACTCTATTGGTCACGAAAGTTTGAAATATGGTCACCTTTGAGTCCATGCCACAAAGAACAAAGATGCCTTGTGCTAGTTCATACTGGCCTGCATTCTAGTTCCTCACACCAATCTTCAGCTCGGTGTTTATGCTCAGCCCAAGGAATGATCTTCAAGGAGTCACCATTCCAACTAAAATTTAAAAAAAAAAATGCACAGCTTTTAAAATACAGACTACCTACCTTTATAATGCATATGACTAGAAATACAGAGAAGGAATTGCCATGAGGATTTCTGGTCACACTATTCTAAGTGGCACATGATACAGAGCATACAATATATAACTCAGCTAGCACACTGCTCTCTTTTTTGTTCATCCTTTAGCTATTTAAAAGGAAAATTCCAAAGACGAGAAACAGTGATGAGTTAAAGGACAGGAATACACAGTCACTTGTGTGTCTAAAGAATAATCAAGATCACACACTATGACGTGTCATTTCAACCCAGAGTCTTCTGCACACACCAGCAATCTGTCTGATGCTATTTCACTGAGATTCCAGCAACTATGGGAATGGTCTGTTTGTGTCATCCTTGCCCAGTGGTTCACAATCTTCACAGGCATATATCAACCACTGGAAATCAGGCAACTGACTCTAAGAAAGTTAATTTTAATTTTATTTATTATTATTAATGTCAATTTAAATAGCCACATACAACCAGATGTTGTCACCAATCCTTGGAACCCATGTAAAGCTAGAAGGAGAGAACCCACTTCAAGCAAATGTCCTCTGATCTCTGAACGCATAATAGCATATTTTTAAAAGAATCAGCTTGAAGGAAAATGGAAGTGAACAAACATGTTAATATAGACAGAAATTTGCTATAAATAAGTCACAGAAAACAGAAACAGGGACGGGTTTTAAACAATATCTGCAGAGTCCCCTTTAGTTCTAAAAGCCACATATCCATGTAAAAGATAGAAACATGACCAACTAAGAATAAAGACAAAACTTTAAAAAGAAAAAAAACTTGAATTGCTATGCTTGTGCAGTTTAGTAAAATATTTCAGACTATCAATTGTGGCATTTTCCTAAAATGTGCCACTACCCTGGAGAAAGGAACAAATGTTCCTAGGCTGTGAGACATGTTCTATACATGAAACACTCCATACACAGATGGAAACTGCTCTGGTAAGGAGGCTTGTCTGAAGACTGAGACTATAAAGGAAAAGAAAGGCACCAGAGGGTCCTGCAGTGGAGGCGGAGCTGAGGAGGTTAGGGATGGAGCAGCAATGGCTCATCATGCCACCAGATATTGTGGGAATAAATCAGGCAAATACTAGGTCCCCCAATATTAAATAAGTTGATCAGATGCTCTACTAAAAGTACCACTTTTCAGCCAAAACATAAGAGACTAGACTAGTAAACCAGGTGCCAAAGACACACTATGAACATATTTATGCTCAGATTTTTAAGTAAGGGAATCAGTCAAATGCTGACACAGGGCAAAAGCCACAGTATTATCCATCTGACACCAAATAGACTATTTTATTCCCATTCATGTCAGAAATATTTTATTGCAAACTGCTGGGATGAAAAGTGAGAAAGATACCATCTGAATGGAGATGATGGTGATGCCCACTCTGCCAACTGAACAACACATTAGTGCAATGAATCGAGAAGCAGAAAAACACATCTCGGCAGCTATAATAACTTTTCAAATCAAAGCAGACATGCTTCCTTAAGCTACACAAAATGTTTTCAAAAAGAATTTCAGAAAAACGTGTTACAAGCTGATATTTGTATTTTCTACAGAGGATATATGAAACCCAAAAGTCCTTACTATAATGGTAGATAAAGAAAGGGCCCTGGGCCAGGGAAGCTGAATGTTCAATACACTCTAGAAAAAAAAGACACTTTTATGGGTATTTGTTGAATGAAATGAGTAAGAAACCCATTAAAACAGTACAAATAATTCTGCTCAGAGGCCCACAGTGAAAGGGAGACCCAGAGAGCCCTGTTAGTAATAATGCATTTTATTTTATTACCAAAGCACAGCTGGCTCCCTCCTTATCATGTCAGCAATGACCAGCAACACTCTTCAGTATTTCCTTATCTCTTACTTGGACCCAAACAGTACACAGTGCTTTTAAACTGCAATACCTTCACTCATCCTACCCATCTAAAAACGCCAGCCATAATTTTCTTCACCTTCCAGTGATAAAATCAGTGAATTACTATTCTTAGAAAATGAATTTCTACTAAACATGGCTTACTTTCAGATCTGATCACCAATGCTTACACAATGAAAAACAAAAGCCAAGCACAGGGGTATGTCAAAACTAACACTGAACACATGATACACTTCTGTTCATCTCAGGCTACACAGTGAGATTCTGTCTCAAAGAAAGGGAACAGGCCAAAGAAAAACAAGCAAAATTTCTTTTTGTTGCTTGGTTTTCTTGCAGCTGTTACTACAAATTATTTTATAGTCCCATTTAGAAGATCATAGTTCAATACAGGCTCAAAGAGAATAGTACATTCTTAATGTGACCTCAAATAATAGCATCTAAGAGAAGAAAGGGTCTCTTCCCAAACCAAAATCAAGACACCTCAGGACAGGCTTGAGGATTGGTCTCACTTGTCAACTTGAGGTCTGGAGTAACGGGGAACAGGCTTCTCAAGATGTTTGGGGTTATCTTTATTTGATTAACTGAGGTGAAAGGTCCACCCACTGCTGGTGGCACCACTCCCTGGGATGGGACACTGGATCTTATGAAAGAGGAAATAAACTGAAATAAACATTCATTAATCACATTCTGCTTCCTGATTGTGGATTCGTGACCAACCACTTCAAGCTCCGGCCACCCCAACTCTTCAGCCATGATGGGTTGTACCTAAAAATCAAGAGCAAAATAAACCATTTCTCCCTTTGGTAGCTTTTATCCAAGTGTTTTATCACAGCAACTCAAAAAAGTAACTAACACCGGGTTTTTATTTATTTTATCTACTGCTACATCCTTAGCAACTAAAACAGTGTCTGGCATTTAGCAGACTCTAAAAAATATGTGTTTACTGAGTTAAGTAATTAACAGAACAACAAAGAATTTTTAAAAAGGTTCTCATGAATAATATAAAAAGTGAGAACTATAATATGGCAACAGAAGCAAATACTCTATTCACAATAACAGTTACGCCTACACAGTACAGACTTCTATAGACAAGAATGAGATAACGAACGACCTCCTAATCTTACTATTACACCAATGGAAGGCAAAGCTATACGTCTGGTTCAGGATGCTTAAGAACACAAGTGTTTAGAGCATTTGTATTCGACTGTAAAAACAGATGGGCATATCACATGGGGAGGGGAGGACAACAGAGTCATCTCTAAAACTCACTGCTACAGTTCAGATGTAAAACGCCCCCATAGGCTCATGCATTGGTCCACTTGGTCCCCAGGTGATAACAACTGTTTGGGGAAATGTGGAATTCTTTAGGAGGTAGGGCGTGCTGGAAAAAAGTGGTTGATCCATCTGTCTTTTCCTCTCTGAGTCTCTGTCTCCCAACTCCTCCCCTTCTTCTTCCTGAACGCCATTGTGTAAGGCCAGCTACTACACATTCACCCCTTCCCACCATAATGGACTGCATCCCACTCATAAGCCAGAATAAATCTCCCTCCATACAGGGTGTCTAGTCAATCTTCCATCACATTAATGAGCAAAGCAACACACTAGCTATTCTTCACAATTCAAAACAACTTAATCATTCACAAGATAAACAGAATGACAGAATGTTTAAGGAAATTTAAAGAAAAACCTTTTTATTAATTGTGTTTACTTCTAAAATACTAATCATGTAAGTCAATCGCCAATGTGAAATTACAGTTCAGAAAACACTAGAAATCCTATTGCTGTGACCCAGAACTGTAGAAATCTCAGCTAAACAGGAAGCCTTTAAGCCAAGCTCTGGGAACACAAAGCTGCAAATACAAATGCCTTCTTTGTTCATCTTTCTCTTTTTTTACACACTCTACTTGAATTCAGAATTTAAATGCATCATCCCCAGTTTAAAAAAAAAAAAAACCTAGTAGATTAAAGTTTTCTCTTTACAAAGCAATGGCTGCCTTGCCCTGTTCATATATTTTTCTGAATAATTAACTATGCAGGTTTCATTTGAAGGTAGCATTTACCTGTCAGCAGGAAAGGAATGAATATAATAAGTCCTATTATAGTCAACAATCCTTTCACCAAATACTTCTTCTTCCACTAAATATAAATGTTTTATTTCAAGCAAACTGTATGAAAAGCAGACTTCCAAAAGTTCTTTTGTACACGTTCTATGCCTTAGAACCAAAGGCTGGGTAGACAGCTTATTGCTACTAATTGCCACCTTGTATGTATTGCTTTTAAGACATAGACTTCTATTTATTTTTATTATTTAACAAAGAAGAGAATGTTCTGACAAATAAAGCCTCCAAAATAAGGATAATTTGGACTACACATATAACTACATTGGGTTATCATCACTAAACATGCCAAGATGATCATAGACTTGGTGGGAACCCCATCACAAAGCCATTACCACTCACAGCACCAAGACCAAAAAGACCTACCCAAAGGCATCACTCTGATTTCAGACATACAAGATTAAACTAGTACATACATTCTAAATGGCACCCAGCACATAGTAAATGTTTAGTACCAACCATTATATTATTTCTAACACCAGCAATAAAGTTATTTCTAAGTAGTAAATATAAGATAAATATGATTTTAGTTAACATTGCAAGATGTGCTGAATGGTAAGCTATAATACTATACTAATAATTACCCAAAATACTGGTCTTCCTGCAAAATGCAAGTATAAAAATAAGAAAGAAATTATTTGAATATCTCATAGTACTAGTTTGAAAGAATCATTACACAAAGTCCAATTGGATTCCCACTATAGAACTTTCCAGAAAACTCAGTTATGTAATTAAGACTGTTCTATATAAGATGATTAATGCCAACAAGAAATTGGTAAAGAAATCACTAAAATAAAATTGGTATCTTCTACCATTACTACCTCCAGCATAATGAAAAGCTGGCTCTAATTTTGAAAAAGAGACAATGAAGGTCCTGAAACCAGAGGGAGATAACTTGATTTACCATTAGGGAAGTTATAAGGAAAAATGAAAAGACAGCATCCACAACCCTAGGTGCAATGCTTTGGGACTTTCTGTTTAGTTTGGTTTGAATTTTCAAGACAGGGATTCTCTGTAGCTTTGGAGCCTGTCCTAGAACTAGCTCTTATAGACCAGGCTGGCCTTGAACTCACAGAGATCCACTGTCTCTGCCTTCCGAATGCTGGGATTAAAGACGTGTGCCACCCCCGCCCGGCTGGTGCAATTTTTTTTAACTTTGTCAAAAATAAGCCCAACTGGAAAATGCTGAAAAGTCTCAAAAATAAATCATTCATGGAGTAAGCCTTACAATAGTGTTACAGAAATAAGAAAGATACAAACACGTTCTTTATTTATTTTGCAAAACTCATATTTGTAATATTACATTTTATTAGTCAGACTTTTTGATATGATCAGAAATATCCAAGACAACAAAGTTTATTTGAGTCTGTGGTTTCAGAGGTTTCACACTAACTCCAAACACTTTGGGCCTGAGATGAGGCACAGCCTCAGAGGGAGAGGGCAGGATAGAAGCAGGACTGCCAATTTACAAAAGCCAAGAGAGAGGAATAACGATGGGCTGAGACCAAGATACCTTCCTCCAACAAGGTCCCACCTACAGCTCTACTGAGTCCCAAAAGTCTATTCAGATTTGGAACCATTAACACATTCAACCATTGATGTGGGAGGTCCTTCTGACTATGTGCTGTTTTTATTGGTTAATGAACAAAGAAACTGGCTTTGCCTGATAGGGCAGAGTAGAGCTAGGCAGGGAAAACTAAACTGAATGCTGGGAGAAGGAAGGCAGAGTCAGGTAGAAGCCATGTAGCCCCCACCAGAGACAGAAGCCAGATGGAACTTTACCCAGTAAGCCACAGCCATGTGGCAATACACAGATTAATGCAGATGGATTAACTTAAGGTATGCGTTAACCAGAAATACACTTAAGCTATTGGCTAAACAGTATTGCAAATAATATGGTGTCTGTGTGATTATTTTGGGGCTCAGCAGCTGGGAACAAACAAGTGGCCTCCTACAACAAACCATTTCAGCTCAACTCCCACAGGATAAAGTCATCCCAGGAATGTCCTCCTACACAGCTAGCTGGGCTATAGTAGTCTCCTGGAGTGACTTAGTCCAATCAAGCTATTATCATTACATGTCACATACATCAAAAAGAAATAGGAGACCAACTCAAAATTGCTTAAAAATTTTCATGTAAACTAGTCAACTAAATTCAAGGCTGTCAAAAAGTCATTAGGGGAGGGAGAATATCTATTAAATGTGATGGTATTAAAGAGCTAAAATTTAAAGACTCATGATGAGGACTATTCCCATCAAAAAGTCCCTGCTACCAAATAAAAAGGAATCAAATAGAAAAACCCAATAAATCTTGTTCCCTATCCTTTCTGGTCTAGGTTAATACAAAACTGTTGGAAAAAATAATGAAGTCTTTACTCCACATTACTTAATCCCAACCAGAACCTGACCAATCTTATTTGGCCTATTAACTACACCAAGGAAACCACTGCCAGGATAAAAATACAAATTATCAATTACAAAGCTGAAACATTCCAAAGACTCAGAAAGTGTATGGGTGGGCATTACTAACTGGGATCCTATATGCATTTAAAGTGCTCACAGATTTGAAATAGTATCGGCAGGGAGGGTGGGGTAATAATGTTTCTATATCCTATTCATCATATAACCAAAATTCAGCACAAATAATATAACGCCTAAGGAAAATCACAAACCATAGGAAGACTAATTTCTTCATTGTTCCCTTCAAAACCTCTGCATGTTCATGTCTGAGGATCTATGCTGAATGCCTCTGTAAGCAGCAGATACACTAGAAGTGGAACAATGCAGAGACCCATGGGCTTGTGTTCAACAGGCGTCACAGTCTGCCAGCTCTGAACAGCATGACTATGTCTAAACAGTACTTAGCATGAGTGGGCATAAAGTTCCAATCATCATCTGTATATATCCTAAATACATGTGCACATGGATATATGTATGTATATTTAACATGCACGTGTATTAAGCAGTCCTTATAGACAAAATATTGTCTTTCCTACTTTCTAGTAGAGATACAAAATATAAAGTAATTTGTTAAGGATCAGATATTAAGATGTTTTTAAGCTAGGTGTCTAGCTCCAGAGCGTATGCTCTCAGCTACTCCAAGACCTTACCTGTAAGTATTCTACCTTTCACAGCTCAACTCCTAGCTTATTTACAACCATTCCACTCCACATTACCTAATTTTTGTTGTATAGCCTCACCATTTATAACTGGATAATTCATCTGGTACTACCCTTACTTAATCTTCTGACAGTATAGGTGGCCTAGTCCTTACATTTTCCTGAAGTTCTTATCTATTATCTCCTTAGTTTTCTAGAACATATTTTGTCCCTTCATTAAAAGTAAATATTGTTTCTGGTGAATAACTCTGCATTGATCATGGCTCTAGTACTACAGTATACATAGTAATAACATGTGACGATAACTGAAACAAATTTATGTAAGTCTACTATTTCATTTAATCCTCAACAGAACATTCCATGAGCTGTATGTCACAACTATAAAGACACAGATGTGTAATTTGTGAGTTGAAAAATAATCACTGAAAAACAAATGTCAAGAAATATTGTGTAAGAAGAGAGCCATTGATATTCTCCAATTTGGGGCACATCAAATCAAAGTACTCCAAAAAATATTAAAAACTAGAAATATAAAATTAAACCTAGGTTTACAAATTTACTAAATAATAAATTTAGAATGTCAGTTAGAAAGGAAGAATAAAACCAAGACCAGTGGATTGTAAATAACTAGTGTTTATCTCACAGTTAGCTATTTCATTTGGATACACAGCTTTCAAACAAGGATACAATAAAATACAAACAGCTCATAGGAGTTCATTACCCAAGATGCATATGACTACTCCAATATTTGAAGAATCCTCCAATGACAAAAGAAGTGGGGAGAAGAGGACAAGGTGGGAGGGAGGGAGGGATGGAGGGAGGGAGGAAGGGAAGGAAGGGAGGAGGGGAGAAATACTGTGAGATAGGATAAAGACAGGAAAGTTAAGAGGACTTTGGAAGAGAAAGGAGGCCTCAACCAAGAGTCTAGGTGAAATTTTTTGGAGATGAGAGTTGAGTTTTAGAATATGGACACATATTCCAAAAAGATGTCCTATGTAGAGCTAATATTCATTTTTTATACAAACATCTAAAATTGCTAGGAATATTAAAATAAAGGCAATGCCTAAGTGTATGTATCCTGTGGTTTTAACCTTGCTCATTTGTCAGCCATGAACCTGTACCTGCCTGAGAATCTCACAAGGTCAAAAACAGTTCACTGTCAAAACACATCTTAACTCCCTTGAAATCTACTACAAAAAGGACTCATTTGACTCTCGTGATTACTGGTTTTGTCTTTTTAGTCTATATTTCTTCCCACTACACATTAGGTACTAACCTAGGGTCTCCAGTACATAAATGTAAATTCCTGGGGCTGACAAGATGGGTAAAGAACAGGCTGAGCATGCGTGAGAACCTGAGATCCTCAGCCCCATGTGAAAAGCTGGATAGATGGCTCATGTCCTGTGACCACAGCACTAGGGAGAGAGCAAGTATAGACAGGCAGATCCTGAAAACACACTGGCCAACTAGTGCCGCTAAAATAGCAAGTTCCAAGTTCGCCAATGGACCAGATCTCAAAAAATTACCATGAAGAGCAGAAGAAAGCACCATAGGTGAACTCTGTTTACCTGCTCAAGGGTGAGCACCCTCATGTACATACACATCTCAAATAAATAGTAAGCACGCTAGTAATGCAATTTTGAAAGTCACCAAATTCAGGATGGTGATCCAACTCTGTAGTATGCCTAGACATGCATGACACTCTAAGTTCAATTCTCAGCAACACCCAAAAGTAAAAAATAAAGGTCACCAAAATATATAAGGCAACTCTTAAGATACTATAACTTGTTGTCTTGAAAAGCCCACACCCATCTCATTCATGTGCTTTTACTACACACCCTCACCTCTCCTAAGTGACTGCATCTACATCAAAATCATTTCTAGAAAATGCCAACTGTGTGATCTCTTCAATAACACTGTGACTCCTGCCTCTGTGACCTCAGCCTCTCTGTGACCTCAGCCTCACTGTGACCTCAGCCTCACTGTGACCTCAGCCTCTCTGTGACCTCAGCCTCTCTGTGACCTCAGCCTCTCTGTGACCTCAGCCTCTCTGAGACCTCAGCCTCTCTGTGACCTCAGCCTCTCTGTGACCTCAGCCTCTTTGTGACCTCAGCCTCACTGTGACCTCAGCCTCTCTGTGACCTCAGCCTCTCTGTGACCTCAGCCTCACTGTGATCCCAGAGTCACTGTGAGCACCATCATCATCCCTTGAACACCATAAAAGTATTTGGAACTGGGGTAACCCAGCTAGCCAGGCTCAGTCCCAAGAACTAGTCCAAATTTCTAAACTCTCACCTAGAAAGCTCTGCATTTTCAGCAACATACACCACTATCTTCCCACATCAACACCAGCTCATGAACCCAGTAATATGTAGTAGGCTTTTTCCAGTTTTTGTGAACAGCATCCACAATTGTAACATTAAATACAATGGGTACACACTGAATCAAGACATCTTAATGCATGTTTTATTACCAAATATGACTCTGATTGCTGACAGCATTTTTCTTATTACAAATACAATGTTTTAAGCAGACTTGTTTGTAGCAGAAAGTTGGGGAATGTGTCTCCCTGGGTCATTTATATGTTAATTAAATAATATAGTGGTATAAGGACAAACTGCTGCTACTGACAAGTATATACATATCAACAAAATCTTGACTAGCAAAGACATTGTGTGATCAAAGAGAATTATAGGAACTACTTCCCTGAGGCTATTTAGACACTGAGAACAAGATATACTCTGTTTGAGGATCATAGGTTCTAAAACCATTGTTAAAGTCACTCAAGTTTATAAGAAAATGGATACGGAGAGAAAACTTTTATCTCCACGAAAAGTTTAATTTTGTTGCAATCAATAACCTTGGTCTATTAACTCCATTTTTAGGTTAAGACATCAGCTTGAAAACCAACAAGCAAGGTGTGTCTGGGGTACTCTCTCATACAACCTCAGTTTCAAGCAAAAACAGAAGCTTCATACTAAAGTCACATTAAGACTATTTGCCAATAGTTCCATCCATTGTAGAACAGTAACGTAATGAAAATTGTCAATTCCAATTTCGAAGCATGGTTCAAGACCGTCCCTGAAATGTTTGATGGTAATCCCATTTCTGCTTATTTCAAGAGTAGGCCATGAAAATTTTATGTGCAAAATGAGAATATAAACTGCAAACAAATATTCTAACTTCCATCTTGAAATGTTTCAACAAGAAAAAATAAATTAGTTATTACACTCTAAGTTTTTAAGTAATCACCAGCATCCCAGACAACTAATATTAACAACACTGACATAACGCCAATGCTGCCATTTTTACTTTCAAGTATTAGTTTCTAACTTCTTAATCAGAGAAATTGCCCTAAGCCCACCTACATCTCAAGTATCCACCATAAGAAGTGATGTGCAAGGCAACTATCCCACCAGCCAGACCCGCAGGCAGACAGTGAAGGGGACCAGGTGTGCTCTTAGACAGCCACGAGGTCTTAGATTCAGAAACAGCCAGTGCAGTCCATTTAAGAGTGTTCCTCTCTCGTGACAGCTGCCTCAATGATCTCTAAGACATTAAGACAAACTCAATACACAGGCTCACAACAATTCAGGGACAATCTACGCAAATGGGAACAAAATTAATAAATAACAGATCAACTTTTCATTTTTAAAGGAAACAGTATTTCTTGCAATATTTTATTATAACAATGAAAATATAGTGAAGATAGAAAATACAACAAAACTACTTTTGAAAATTTCAAGACAAAAACTTTATTATTAAAAACACTAGGCTACATAAAACATAAGTAAACTAAGATCTCATATTTCTTTGTTGGAAAAAAATAGTTTTTCCTTCGTTATAACCCAGGCTAGCCTCAAACTCATGGCATGTGTTTTCCATTCCTCAGGCTGCCAAGAGCTGCAATTACAAACATGAGCCAATACACCTACCTGGCTGCTGATTCATTTCCAGATAAGAAGCTAATTGGGGACATCATTAGCACCTTGTGAATAAATAATATGATATTGTTGAATACATGAACAGTCTCAGATTACATATTTTTTCAACTATCTCTTTCCTACTCAGACTTTCCAGAGTCACACACTGGATTTTCAATACTTAGATACAAACATTGCCTTCTCCAAGAAGGCTTTTCCTGGTCCTGCTTTCAATGGAATGCAGTCTCTCTTATCTCTAAACATATGTACATTCCTAATGTAAAACAATCATTTAAACTTTTATTAAACTGTATTATTTATATACATAGGTGTATGTATTTGGGCAGACATCTGCCATGGCTCAAGTGTGAGGGTCAAAAGACAACACGCAGGAGTCGGTTCTCTCATTCCACCATGTTGGTTAGTAACAAAGGCCTTTACCCACTGAGCAAGTTGGTTCATTCCATCCTCTCATTTTATATAGTTGACCAGATACTTATCTCTACACCTATCTCTCCAGTCTTCCCTACTAGATTATAATTTATGTGGTGAAAGAGAACATATTGCACTCATATTTATACCTACCTATTCAAGCTAATATAATACCTATATATGAAACAAAAACACTAGCTAAAATTTCTAGCGAAATAAAACAAACTCTTGTGTGACTCATGTCTCCTTTAAGCTGTCTTTTGAAAGGAAATAAAATCATTTTAAAATATCTTAATTTTAAATCAGTTCACATATACTCATATCTAGTTATAAATTTCAATGAAACAAGGTGAAAACTGAAGAAAGGATGAAAGAAAGAAAGAGAGATAGAGAAAGAGAGAGAGAGCGAGCGAGAGAGAGAGAGAAGAAATATCTGCTTTACAAGATACCATTACTATATTCTTTATGGCAAATGCACTACCAGAATGTTTATAAAACTTTAAAATTAAATCTACAGGAACCATCTGTGAAAAGATCTCCTGTTGATTCTCAAGGAAGATAAAAACAATACTGCTACACCTTCTGAACAGAAACTGTCCAGAGACGACACTGACGTCATTGAAAATGTTCCAGTTGTCGCCTTTCAGAGAAATTCAGGGTACTACTAATGACATAGTGACATAGGTTGTGTGAATGATTTGGAGTCAGAGATGGTGGTACACGTCTAGAATCCTAACATTCAAGAGGCTAAGACAGGAGGAACACTGTGAGTCTGATGCTAGCCTGAGCTACGCAGTGAATTCATTGCACCTTCAACTCAACTCTCCCCACCAAAAATTACACTAGCAATTTCAAATATCAGGTAAATCAATTTGACATAATCAAATTTGCTCATTTAGTCATTTTTACATTTAGACTTGATAATATGGCATATAAATCATTGGGCAACTAAACTAACATAGTAATCAGAAACATGGAACTAGAACATTAATATCACAAAACCAGGGGGGGAAATGGGAACATCTGCACTGCAGTGACCATTCGCAGTCCTTCTGCAAGGGCAGGACACTTTTCAGAGTCAAATCTTCAAATGCAAGTGACGTCACTAAATTTCCACACTGCAGAGCTGCCACAGCTTCCTGAGTCATAAGAACGTGCTGCTGACATCCGAGTTCATTAATAAAATCACAACACTTACACGATAAATACTTTGCTATAATAGCACAAAATAAGTATTCAGTCTTCTCTTGTGATTACCCAGGAGTATATCATAATGAATATTTTTATTAACTGGCAACTCTGTCAAAGGATTTCACAGCTGACAGATACTGAAGTACAGTGCTCACTTTCCTGTGCTAACGGTACAGGAAGGGGCCTGCAGAGATGGTGACTCAGTGGTTGAGAGAACTTGCTGCTCTTGCAGCAGACCTGTGTTCAGTTCCCAGTTCCCACTTGGCATCTCAAAACCATCCAATTCTAGGGGTACAATGCCTTCTTCAGGCCTCTATGGGCAAAAGGCATGCAGACGTGTATATGTATGTGTGTGTGTGTGTGTGTGTGTGTGTATACATAGATGTATATACACATGCCAACAAAACACTTGCACACACAAAAAAGTTAAAAATAAATAAAATTTTTTAAAATTCAAGCAAATGAAGTCTATATGCAAATGCAGTAATATGAGACAGGCTCTTCAAACAGAAAAGGGATATTAGTAAAACACTAGATAAATAAATCTGTAGCTACTTCATTGTATTGTATAACAAGGTGGCTATAATGGTTGCAAATATAAATATTCCCAATAAACTGATGCACTAGCAAACAAATTAGAGATGGCCTATTTCGTGTTGCCAATAAACAATTTTCTCTGTGGGATGCTTCCAGCATGTCCAGCCTTTTGACAGTGAGACAAAAATGGTATCATCTGCAAAGCCCAAACTAGCGAGCTGCACTTTCAATGATACCTCCCCATCAAAAGAATCACACAATGTTTTAAGCATATGCCAGCTAGATGAACAAAAACACCACCAGTTCCCACGTACATGCATACTCTTCAATGGCAACTAGCTTCCTCTTTCAGCAAGTACATCAGTCACCATTCCAAATAAACCTGGAATTTCAAGATCCCATCAGGTTTCTGTTACCTCCTTCTTCCACATCCCTAGAACTCAGAACCTGCAGCGTCCTGCTGCTGGCTTCTGAATGGAAGCTTGTTCTTAGTTCTCAACAGCACCATGCTTTAGTATTATGTGCGATTACCAGGTCACATGTATAATACCATGCAATGTTTTATCAGCTGTTTACTTTCATCAGTGTGACAAATGCCACTAACGTCATTTCTCTAACATGCATTGCAGTTTCTACAGTTTCTTTGAATGATGTGCAGAGAGATTTTTAGTAATGCATGTGTCACCATATGGCAGAAATGATAACTCGATTTCTTATTTTGAAAAATGTGCTCTATATGTATGAATGCGATGGGACTCCAGACTAATAGAACACAGGAATTCTCCATTTTCCTTCTGATGTTCCTGAAAATATACACTTACTCCAAGGAGAAGTCTAAGCCCGTAAGTATACACGGAGTCTAAGGCCGAGCTCAGTAGGAAGCTCTGTTGATACTGCCAACAGCACGCACGCCAGGCACTGTTCTAAGTGGCTTCTGCCTGCGCGTGTGTTGGTGAGTTTTGTCACTTTGATGGTTAGAGTCAGCTGAGAAGAGGGAACTCAGTTGAGAAAACTCTGCCATCAGACTGCTGTGTAGGCAAGCCTGTGCACATCTTCTTTGTTGGTAACTGATGTAGAAGGGCTCAGTGCACAGTGGCACTACCATTCGTGGACAAGTGGTCCTTAATTGTATAAGAAAGCACACTGAGCAAGTCATATGAACAAGCTAGTAAGCGGCGTTCCTCATGGCTTCTGTTTCAGTTCTTGCCTCCAGGTTCCTGCTATGACTTCCCTGAATGATGGAATATAAACTTTAAAATGAAATAAACCCTTTTCTCCCCAAATTGCTTTTATCAGTGCTTTACTACAACAATAAAAATGCTAACTACAATATCAGGGTGATTCTCTCATTCATTCTCACAACAGGAAGAACTAATTCCTATAATCACCTCATTTTCTTTCTTTTTTTTTTTTTTTTTTGGTTTTTCGAGACAGGGTTTCTCTGTGTGCTAGCTGTCCTTGAACTAGCTCTTGTAAACTAGGCTGCCCTAGAATTCACAGAAATTCACCTGCCTCTGCCTCCTAAGTGCTGGGATTAAAAGCATGTGCTGCCACCACCTGGCTAATTTCTATTTTAAAAACACACACTTTACATTTTGTACTTCATTGAAGTACCAGTAATAAACTAAACCCAGATACCAAATCCTAGGCGACTGAGAGCCAGCATCCTCATCCTTAGCTGCATACCTTCCACACACAACCAAGTCATCCAAACTACCTTTCACCAGGGAGACATTTATACTTCTTCCACTTCCCAAGCTAGGTCTAAGTTTCAGTTTCTTAAACAAAGGGCTATTAAACAACCACGCTCCTGACAACAGAGAGAGAGCAAGTACAAGGCCTGAGTCAGCCCCACAGTATCTCAAGACAATGACCAAATAAGGACAGTTCCTGCAACCCCCCCCACACCCGCGCCCCAAAACTTATACAAGTATGTGCAAAGATATAAAAAAAAAAGAAACCCGGCCTATCAAAAATGCACTGATATAACTGCTGTCTAATTAATTATGTTTGAAATGACCTAACTGTTCCAGCTATGCTAAAAAGAACCTGTGTGCCTTTGCTGGAGTTGCCAGTTTGTACAGCTGGTCGACCCCACATGCTGGTAAACAAATGCTCTTTGCTTTTACAAACTATTGGAGTCTGGGGTCTTCTTCAGTGTTTTCTCGAACCCATACAATCAGGCTTTAGTCATCATTCTGAAAAGATTTTATAGGAAAGAAAAAGGTGATAAAATAAAGAAATCTAGATTGAAATAAAGAAAATTCTTTCTTAAATGTGCTCTACATACTCAAAATTATGAAAAATAAAACCTCACTTACATAATGAGTCTCCCTACTAAGTAAACAAGAATCCTAACAAAGAGATGTGCTCAAGAGCCTGAGAAACAAACATAAATGGACTGGCAGAACTGAGTAAAATGGGTAGCTAATGAAATGATACATCAAATGTGACAGACAAACGTGATTTCAAAGCTTTGCACCACTTAGTCACATTTCATCAATGTACACCTGATGACTTAAAAATAACAATATAAAACACAAAATAGGCTGCTTTCTGGCCACAGGAATGATAAAAGTGGATCAATCAAAACCGGCTATTGGGGATTAGAGAGATAGCTGAGTAGTTCAGAGTGCTCACTGCTCTCCCATAGGACTGTGGTTCAGATCCTAGCACCCTGTCAGGAGGCCCACAATGGCCTGTAATTCCAGCTCCAGGGGATCAGACACATCTGGCCAACAAAGACAATTGCAAATATGTGCTCCCATCCCTACGCACACAAACACCCATAAATGATTGAAATAAAAATTTCTTTACAAAAACACTGGCTAATCAGGGCCAGTCTAGCCCAGCCAGTGAGTGCAGTGTGTACTTCAGAGATAAGCTCTGGGCTTGAGTGCTACAAAGGAACATGGTGAGGCACGGTGACTTCAGCAGCTCTCCTGAGTCCTTCCAGTTACCCAATGGAGAGAAGTCTGGGAGAGGAGGGAGAGAAGCAGGCATCCTCCCAGGCTCAGGGGACAGACAAACAGTTGCTACCTACAAGCAAGGGCCAGACTGCAGAACTGGTAAGCACACTGTTAATGGTACTCTAAACCCTTCTAATGAAGCTGCTTACAGCTTTATCAGCACACTTTCTGAAAAAGAAAAGCATATAATCAATTTACTTAAATAAAGTCCCAGATTGAGGAAGTACTCATTGTCTGATCCACTCTGGTTGCAAGACAAAACATGAAGATCAGCAAAAGAAGCCTAACATCACTAGAGGTTCTGCTCTGATCAGAAAACACTAGCCCAGGAGCCCCAAAGGAAAAGCCAGGCAGACACAGAAAGTGCACTCAGTCAAAGTCTCAGAAACAGACAAAATGTATTCTGATTTGTACACTGCTTTATTCTATACTGTTTCCATCCCCCACTGCCTTGCCTTCTAAGGCTGACTCTCCCAAGGGATCCGGTTAGACTGGGAATGGGGTCCCTTGTCTCAACCATCAGTGCTGGGGCCGACTGAAGTTCTATGATTGCATTTCCTATCAGCGTCTCACTGCCATTCTTTTTGGAGCAGGAGCTGCCTGTGTCACCTGCTCTTGCTGCTCTCCCTTTATTCACTTTGTTCTCTTCTACTTTTCCTGTTGCCCTAATATTACTTCCTAATCAACCTTAACTGATTCTCTTTTCATTCCTACAGTCCTTAATTAATAAATCAGTACAAGTAGACTCTCTAGGCATCTTCATTCTCTACAATTACTAGAGTTGAAGGGGCAATTATTTTGAATTAGCTACTAGTACATTTACTAGACTATCATTTATGGCTGCTTTTGCAGTTTGGGGAGCATAATCTTTGAAGATTATATCCAGTGTTATGAAAACACTGGGTCAAGGTTTAGCTACTGAGAAAAAGAAAAATGTCTGGTGCAGGAGAATTGTCTGTATACTGTCAATCATGTTTTAAATAAACGCTGATTGGCCAGGTAGGAAGTATAGGCGGGTCAACCAGACAGGAAGTAGGGGGGGTGATGAGAACAGGAGAATGCTGGGAAGGAGGAAGCTCTTTCTGCAGTCCTTCCCAGACCACCGAAGAAGCAGGATGTGACCTGCCCTGCTGAAAAAGGTACAGAGCCATTTGGCTAACATAGATAAGGATAATGGGTTAATATAAGCTACAAGAGCTAATAAGAAGCCTGAGATAATGGGCCAATCAGTTTATAACCTAATGTAGACTCTCTGTGTAATTTTCTCTGGGACTAAATGGCTGGGGGGAAAGGGCGGGACATAAACCCCAACAAGCCTGCCCTCATGTTACAAATGTCACAGGTAGGAAGACACACCAAACATACTAGCCCCACCCCAACTCCATAAATCCTTCACCTAAAATAACAGCTGATTTCCAAAATTCCAACCAATGATCTAATCTAAAATGCAGGGACCCCAAGAAACATGAAAGAATCCAGGCACTAAGACTCTTGCAAATTGATCAACACTGTACTAACAGATTACCAGAGTTAATTAAACTAAATCCCAAACAAAGAATTCAAAAGAATGACTGTAAGACAGCTCAATGAACTAAAATAAGCAAGGAATTTCTGACTGAATTCAAAGAGAATACAATAAGCAGGTGAATGAAATAAGCAATTCAAAATAAGACATAAATGAGGAATTCAATAAAGGGATGGAAATGCCTTTTCAATGGGTTAAAACAAGAACAGACCATTCAGGTCATTGAATCCTGGATAAAACACTCACATGGAGCTTCTTAGGAGAGACCCTGTCTCCTATTGACACCAGCAGCCTCTTATTTCAATGGAAAGACTGAATTTACACAGTTACCCTGTGTCATTTAAAGAATAGCTAGTGTGCCCATGTGTCATGCTGGCCTAGGATGCCAGCACTCAGAAGTCTCAGAGGCAGGAAGTCACTGCATGCTGGAGGCTGTCCTGATCTGCATGTTGAGTTCCAAGCCAGTGAGAGCTTCCTAGTGAGACTCTTATCTCAAAAACAAAACAAAAAAGTATGAATAAAATAAATAAAAAGAGATATTGAGGTCTCCAGGAGAGCATAAGTGGTAACAGTAGGGCTTGATGTCTACACTGGCTGAGAATCTAGATGCCTGCTGTGACCACTTATGAACAGCCTTGATGTGAAATAAAGAGCATTAGTCCAGCTAATCATATTATGAATTCACCTTTCTGTCTCTAGAATTTCAATGAGAGACAAGGCTGTGGAGCAGCACAGGATGCAGACACTGCAGGGTCCCTAATCTTATCAGAACTTCAGTTCAATTTCTGAAAGAGATAACTAATTCAAGCAGGCATTGTCAACCTAAGCAGTTTTTAGGCAGAAAACAAGCCCATGTGAAGGGGATCCTATTTGATAAATACATTTTTGTTCATTTTAGTTAAGTTTTAAAAGATTATTTTTTGAAACGTAAGGTGTCTAGCATGAAACACACACAGGCACAGTCATAATTGATCAAAGAGTAGCATACCAAGCCTCAGGCAACAAGACTGAGTATTCATGTGGAGAAGTGGTTTCTGGGAAGTTGGAGAGGATGGCAAGGCGATGAGGGAGCAGATCAGAGCCATGGTATGTCAGCAGGATCTCCAGGGCTTGGACATTACTCTCCTGGATGGAAGGCAAGGCACAAGGGTCTACTACAAACTTTAGAAAGACTGATTTTTATGGCAATATTCAAAACTTAAAACTAAATTTTGCATAGAGTTCTGATGTTATTTTGAAATACCCTTTGATTTTTCTTACTTTCATGTTTCTCAATCTAACACTATAAAATTATTTATTTTAAAACTCTAATGGTATAACATTTTCAAAACATACCCCATTTTCTATACAGTTGTTAATATTACAATGGAAAAGCAGAGTGTAAGAGTATATGCATGCACTAACATTAACTACATAGCTCAAAGATTTAGTGTTAATAACCATAATTACTCTATTTACAAAAAGTAATTACCCGAGCATACGTTCTTGCTGAGAGAACAATATTCTGACTTCTGAACTTCTTAAAAAATTCAGCATCATATCTCTGCTCAGATGCATGAGGCGCCCCTAGGATTTCCTGAGGGAAACAGTGACAATAAATAGGCTTCTAAATATGGGTGACAAGAAAATAGTACAATCCATTATACCGCTGCCTGCTGAAATAAATATGGCCCAAATTAGTTTATTGCAACTACTAACTGCTAACTTAAGTACCTTACCTTTTTAAGGGCTATATTAGTTTATAAGTGTTATTAACATTTCAGATCTATAAGTAATGAAATAGTAAAAATTAAATTGGTTTCTGTAGGACAACCAAAAATCACCTGAAAACAGCAGATAAGCAACAGTTACCATGGCTACTATTGTGGGTACCCGCCATCTCTACATGAGAATGCCATGAATTTTACTACTGCTGAAGTAAATGGTGTTAATACAAGTGACACTTTCATTCACCCAGCAAACACAAATGAACTAAGAGTCCACCATGCCCTAGGGCCACTGTGAGAAGCACTGGAGATACAACAAATAGCTCACTTCCCCTGCCTTCAACCTGCTCACAAAAAAAAAAAAATTCATAGGAAATGAGCCAAATGTATCTATTTTTTTAGACAGAGTCTCTCTGTAGCTTTAGAGCCTGTCCTGGAACTAGCTCTTATATACCAGGCTGGCCTCAAACTCAGAGTTCTGCCTGCCTCTGCCTCCTGAGTGCTGGGATTCAAGGCATGAGACACCACTGCCCGGCTGAGCCAAGGGTATCTTTTACAACATTTGCCCAGCACCAGAGACCTCTGAACATGAACTGAGTATCAGATGCTATATAGAAACTGGGGTTGATTTTGTTACAAGTAACAATGCCATTGTTGTAACATGAAGGCCTGTTTGTCAGGGTTTCTGTCCTGCCCAGTTCCCCATAGCTGGCAAGCCCAAAAGAAAATCACACAGAGAGTCTACATTAGGTTATAAACTGAATGGCCCATTAGCTCAGGCTTCGTATTAGCTCTTGTAGCTTATATTAACCCATTATTCTTATCTATGTTAGCCACATGGCTCAGTACCTTTTTCAGTGGGGCAGGTCACATCCTGCTTCTTCGGTGATCTGGGCAGGAGTGGGAAATAACTTCCTTCTTGCCAGAATACTCCTGTTCTTCTGGCCCCACCTTTACTTCCTGTCTGGTTTTCCTGCCTATACTTCCTGCCTGGCTAATGGCCAATCAGCGTTTATTTAAATCATGATTGACAGAATACAGACAATTCTCCCACACCACTTCCCCCTCTTTTATTTTTTTTTAAACAAAGGAAAATAGCCATAGTCCATTTTGGGGCGGGGGGGGGATGTGGGTGTAGTATTCCAGGCTACTTCTGGCTGGTTGGGGGCACTGATAATCTTATGGGGACCTAAAGAAAATTTAGAATTATGATCAAGTCCTGACTGGAGTATCCTGTGAGGCTTGATCATCTCAGGCAGCATCTTGAATCTGTTCTGGATGTAGAATTCAGACATCTGGGCCATCTGTTCCTACTGGAGATTTCTCAGGTGGTCTTCCTTGACCAAACCTGATTTTTCTTAACTCAGAATGAAGCCACAGCCTCTTATTTCCTGTGGAAACAAAAGCAAAATCTCTTCTCCAAAGTAACATATCTTTTGACTTCAATTTTGAAGTCAAGGTATTTTCAAACTACCTATCTTGGATTAATTCAACAGCATTTATAAGCAAAAATCTTTTAGCAGCTGTTGCTCCTTTTCCGCATTCAAACAATTCAAAGAGAGCATAATAACATACAGTATCAAGATTCTCTGTGTATTTTCCATCTTTATGTGGCTTTATTTTAACCTCTATTTCTTTTATTTTTACTTTTAACTTTTGGCTTTTTGAGACAGGTTCTCTATGTATCTTTGTACTGGAACTCCCTCTGTAGACCATGCTATCCTTGAACTAACTCTCTGCCTCCCAAGTGCTGGGATTAAAGGTGTATGCTATCACACCTTGAACTCACAGATATCTGTCTGCCTCTGCCTTCCAAGCATTGGGATTAAAGGTGTGTGCTACCACACCTTGAAGTCACAGAGGTCAATCTACCTCTGTCTCCCAAGTGTTGGGATTAAAGGTGTGTACCACCACACCCAACTACTCTTTCTTCTTTTTTTTTTACTTTAAGAACTTTAACCTTTAGCCTGCATATATTTTTAACACATTTTAAACCATTTAGAGGTTTTCTTCATCTTTGAATCTCTCTTTATTGTATCTCTCTCTTTTTTTGACCACATGACAGGAGGAAACAGGCAGTACTGTATTTCTCCTACATGGCGCAACTTAAGTTTTTAAGAACTGCTTAACATTTTAAGAAATGCTCCTGACGGGGCTGGAGAGATGGCTCAGAGGTTAAGAGCACTGACTGCTCTTCCAGAGGTCCTGAGTTCAGTTCCCAGCAACCACATGGTGGCTCAGAGCCATCTGTAATGAGATCTGGTGCCCTCTTCTGGTCAGCAAGCATACAGACAGACAGAACACTATACATAATAAATAAATATTAAAAAAAAAAAGAAAGAAAAAAGAAATGCTCCTGAATAGTAAAGAATTATAGATTCACAATAGGACAGATTCAGAAATAAAAGGCCTCTAGATGGGTCATACTGTTAGATAAAGTACGTAGGCTTGGGAGAGAAATAAAAAATATAGTCATAAAATAAACTTAATGCCTTAGGAAAAAAAAGGGTAAAGTCTTTAAAGTGACAGACTACAGATAGTCATAGATTAAAAGAAATAAAAATAAGCCACATAAAAAGGGAAAATTCACAGAATGTCTGGATTATGTATTTTATTGTGTTTTCTTTGAATTTTTTCACTGTAAAGGAGCTAAATACAGAGAGACTTTTCATTGTATGGGCTGCCAAGCCAAATCAGCATGGATATTATAAAGGCATTATGACTTCAAAATTTGGGTCTAAGGATATGATGCTTTGGAAAAGAGGTTCTTCTTTTGTGTTCACAGAGGATGAGACCCTATGGATTCCTTCTAGACCAATATGGCATGATAGACCATGCCCTCCTGAAAGGTTGCCGTGAACACCTTCAAAAAATTACTTCACTCAACTGCCAACTGAGATGAACCTGGCACACAGGATACACCTGAAAGACCTGAATAACAGTGCCCCCATAAAGCAGGAAGACGTTTGGAGAGAAATAACTACACCCATATTCCCAAATATTGTTTATAAATTTTCTTTTACATTTTAAGGGGGATATGATATGGATATGAATAATTTACATTGGTATAAATTTTGCTTTACTTTTTGTTATATATATGTATTTCTGATCTTGATTAAGGTATTGTGATTGTGTAGTTCATTTAAAAATGTATAATTAGGAAATATAGGTTGTTAATGGATAATCATTGATATAGTCAAGCTTGTAGTCATGTTAGATTTTCTAGATATATAGAGGTATATTTCAGTTAGATGGGCATTCTTCATATCTTTCAAAGACTACAGAATATGGCATTTAATGTTTTAATAACTTAGGACTTTTCATGACAATGAGACGCATCTGCTCCTGGCAGCACCAGCTACTTCAGGAGGAAAATGGGCATTGAAGAGGCTCCTTATGGAGTTTGTTAGCCATTTGTACAAGAAACTGCTCTTGCCTGGACTGTTGCATAAACTGGACACAAAGAACCCACAGAGAGAGGACTGCTGAACTTGCCTAAAGGTGAGATGATCCTTCAGGGTTCCTGATTCATGAAAGAGTCTGCGAGACATTCTGCAGGATACAGAAGAAAGTGACTGAACTGTCTTTGAAATTTCCTGCTTTATGGAAAAGTCTGCTGGGTACTATGGGCCTGTAGGCTGAGGATGGATGCCCCAGTGGTACAGAAGAACTTTGGGTCCAGACAGTGAGATGTCTCTGTCATTTCTAGAGTTTGGAAGTTGCTTATTTCTTGTTTACTTAGGTAATATTTTATCCTTCTGGAGTCTTTGATGGAGTTGAAGAATGGATAGTCATAGTTATAGTTTTCCTTTGTTATAATAAAAGATAAAATAGATATAAATATTGTAACTGTAATTCTTGCTTGGTAACTGTTTTGTTATATGTAATTTTACTATGTTAAAGTGAAAGCCTTTCTTTTTTGTTTAAACAGAAAAAGGGGGAATGGTGTAGGAGGTCATTCTGTATTTCTGCTGCTTTCATTGGTTGAATAAAGAGCCTGCCTTGGCCTTTTGATAGGGCAGCCCTTGGTGGGTGGAGGAGACAGACAGAATTCTGGGATAGAGAAGGCAGAGTCAGAGAGAGCCTCCCGCCATGAAGCTGCCACATCAGACATGCTGAACCTTTCCCGGTGAGCCACAACTTGTGGTGACACACAGATTATTAGAAATGGGTTAAACAAATATGTGAGAGTTAGCCAATAAGAGGCTAGAGCTAATGGGCCAGGCAGTATTTCAATGAATACAGTTTCTGTGTAATTATTTTGGGTATAAGCTAACCAAGCGCCGGGAACGCAGCCCTCTCCTCCTTACTACACATTGTTGTTTCTCAAAGTCCATTAGTTACAGATATAGACACATGGATAAAAATGTTAAGGTTTATGGGATTTTCATGAAAATATTTAAGTAAAAAAGAGGCAGATGTAGGAAAGCAAAACATAAAGGCTGTGAGACTGACAATGCTGAAAACATTTGAAGTTGGGAAGGAGTCCCTCTGGGTCCATCACACTCTCCTCTACACCATTCCTCCATCACACTCTCCTCTACACCATTCCTCCATCACACTCTCCTCTACACCATTCCTCCATCACACTCTCCTCTACACCATTCCTCCATCACACTCTCCTCTACACCATTCCTCCATCACACC